>JANBPK010001499.1:0-56825 GCA_027579435.1 Candolleomyces eurysporus
TTCTTTATAGCACTTTCTATTGTTTTTTTTTTCACTGATTTCCTCCTCTTATATACTTCGTCTCGTCTTCCCTCACCAAAGAGACATACACTCGGCTATTTAGGTACGAAGAGGTACTGCCAGATTTCACGTCTTCTAACAAGTGCTCGCAGCACTGACTTACTTCCCGTTTTCGTTTCAATTCCTTCCTATAACTCTACTTTAATCTTAATCCCTCATCTCGTCTTCCTTTCACCGTAGAGACGTGCACTCGGTTATTTAGGTGCGAAGGGGCACTGTGCCAGATTTCACGTCTTCTCACAAATGCTCGCAGCACTTTCCGACGCCTCATTTTCGTTCACCCGCCCACCTCCTTCCTACTTTGCAGTACTTTCTATTGTTTTATTTTCATCAAATTTTCCCTCTTGTTGCTCTATCTTATTCTTAGTATCGGGTGAATTCATTTGTACTTTATATCCCTTGTTTTCTTGAACCTTCTCAATTGTTTATTGACAGCACCCAAATCGCAATGGAATGTTTCGAGCGATCCAAGGAGTGACATCGTAGCAAATCGGTTTTTATGTGTCCGGGCTAAGTAGGCGCAGACAAAGGGATCTGGAGATGGAAACATAAGACCCGACCCGCCATGCTTCCCCCTCGATGCTACACCTTGACATATCGAATTTCGAGTGGGGGTGCCGGCCCCAGTGGGTGACCCAGGACGCGAACGCAGAGAGTCGGGCATCGGCCAATAATAATCTTGGTTGAGTCAGCTCGGCCTTCGAGCCCACCTCCCTCCTTTTTCATAGCACTTTCTATTCCTTTATTTCTACCAATTTCCCCGTCTAATCACCCTCCTCTAATCTTATATCCCTCGTATGGTATCGATATCCGGTGAATTCTTTTGTGCTTTATTCCCCTTGCTTTCTGGAACCTTCTCAATTGTTTATTGACAACACCCCAGAATGTTTCGAGCAATCGATTGTATGGCATCGTTGCAGGTCGGTTTTTATGTGTGCCGCCTAACTAAGCGCAGACAAAGGGATCCGGAAAAATAGAAACCGACCTTTCTCATCAATGCCGCCCCTCAAAATCTTGAATTTTGGGGTGAGTAACCCAGGGTGAGCACACAGAGAGTCGAGTATGAACCGATAATCTTAGGTGACTCATCGAGCTGAGATTGCTTCACTACTGAGTTGGAACTTTGCGATTTTCCGTGCTGGAAAAGGTATCCCAGATTGGAGCGAGGTATTTCTCGTATTTTTGTATCGATACACTTGTAGTTAGCTTAATTTCGNCCCACCGGTGGAGACGGGGATAAGGGGAGCCTCGAGTGGGGAAGCAACGGGCGGCCGGCCTTAGCCCATACGGCGCCCGTTTTATTTAGCGAAATTCATTTCTGTATCTCGTCGTGATAGAAGGGCAGAAGAAAGAGTGAGAATATCGGCTACACTGAGACTTATGAGATGAGGGAGGGAGGTTGCCATTCCTCGATTGCCCATGCTCCATCAGGCCTCCACTGATTTTCTCTAACTGTGATTTTCCGAGTTCTGTGCTGCGCTTTTTCATTGCACGCATTCAGCATCTCGTAATGGGGCGGCCTAAAAGAGTCTTCTCCACACTATCAATCTCGTTGCCTCCCGAATTGCATTCCCTCGTCTTTAATGACATCTCGAAGGAGAGTTTGCAATGAAGCGCACATTTCGTTCATCCGGGAAACAGGCTGATGCTGATCAAATTTGATGTCATCAGGGAACCGGAAGGTCGAAATCCGGATTGTCCTCGAGGCTTCGGATTCTCGAAGCCACCTGTGGATTCAGCCCCAAATGAGCCAAAGGTGTTCAAAATAGCTGTGTACCCATCTACCCCTGCGCAGCACTCTATGAAACCTGGGTGGCCACATTACGGGCCATAATGGGAATTGCCTCGCTTTATCTATCTTCCGTCCAGTAGTTAAGTGAACAGCCGTTTCAATTAATTCAACGCTTATGACGAAGGATGAAAGCCTCATGGCGTTTAATCACCCATCGGCATACACTCTCCCATCGATCCCTCTCCCCCACATTCACTGAGCCTCGGGGGAGATTAAGATTCGTTATCTATCAAGAGAATCGATGCCAATTATCTTTATCCTCGACGTGACCCCAGGTTGGAAACGTGTTGCGCTCGCGGTTATCTGTATGTACGGATCTTCCTCAAGGCAGCAGCATACATGAGGACGCACAGGTCTGCAGGTATGAATACACAGCTTGCTTTGTTTAGTGGCGAAGATTCATATCTCTTCTCGTTCTGTCCAAAGTCACGGTCGTTCTCGGAGTCAAAGATAGCCTGGACGAAGGCCGTTCTGGATGGATCATGCAGTAAAGATGAATCGAACGTCTGCTTCTCTTCGCCTCGTGCGCAGCACGCTGCGGTGTAGTATATTGAGTGGTAAATGAGGTCCATGCACACTTTCATTCATGACACTCTTTGACTCTCGTCGGAGAACAGCAAAACGTAAGTTGGCCAAGGAAATAGTACGAAAAAGGTTATCCGAACGGAAACACGTCAAACCGACTCCGCTCATAAATTACCAAGCTCTCATAAAACTCAGACTCTGGGACGCGAAACGGCCAAAAAATAGGGTTCTATATTTCTTGACAGCGCGCGGAACATGAAGAAATGAAATATGCATGCGCTCAAGTTTTATCTGCATTTAATGTGATTGTGCAAAAAGACAAGACTGAGGCAAGTTAATGACACGATGTTAACGTTGTGCGTCGTCGCACTAAATTAAATATACCTAAGTGTGAGTATAACGGTCACTATGAATAGTTGCAACCAACTAAAGCTTAATGTAAGTCGGCGCCTTCAATACCCCAACGGTAATAATAAATCAATCTGATATCAGTGGACCCTTCCTACCGTTACTACATACAAGGCTGTGCTCGACACATGTAATCGAAGCCAGACTCTGGGCCTTTTTTACACCCACGCTTTCTAAGCTCTTTCGTCATTAGAAGATTGAGGCTATTACACTTACACTCGAATACCCTGTTCGAAAAAATTGAAAGAGACACCTTCGGAAATGCTGGGAAAATTCAATAACACAATTTGGCCACATAAAACGTCAATGGATCATGGGATCCTACAGCATCGTAATCCCAAGCATTCCACGCTCCAAATTTGACTTGGCCGGCTTTAATTTTAGCTAGGGATCCAGTACCTCTCCCGCACACCCCCGAATTTCGAATGCCTTGATTCAGTGGTACTATGGTGGGATGATGAAATTCTGATGTTTCGGCCGGCCGCCGCGGGTGAGCGGGAACAAAATCGGGGGAGATAACCCAAATGCGGAAGTTAACGTGGCCTTGACATCCGTCATCCAGCGGCGTCGGCCTGCCCAGTCGGCACTCGACTCGACTCTGTTCCCGCATCATGAATCACCACTTTCTTGTGCACAAGCGGGGAGGGCAGTGCTACTGCCGTCTATCGGGCTCTCCTTGCTCGTTTCCAATTGAGTAAGAGTTGTTGGCATCCTCACACTTCCAAGGGTACTAGGGACGATTCATATGTGTGGCGGCTGAGCCGACGTGCATACCCATCTATCTATGATCTCCCCGTATGCTCTTGGAGTCGAGATTCAGCGGCCCTGTTTCATGTTCAGTTCTTTGTTATTCAAGCGGGCAATAACGTGCTCCTTGGATAGGTCAATGAGCTTTCCCGCCCAGAATTTTGGTCCCTTTTTCCTATAACTTTCCAGGTATGTCGGTGTTTCTGTCGTTTGTCAGTATTAACTTCGAAGACGATGTACGTATGCATGTCACCTACAAACAGAGCGAGCCATATGCGGTCACGTTCATATAACGTCTGCCCAATTCAATTCATTTGGAGTTCATCATCTCCTTAAACATTCCTGATGGACATATGGATTTACCGTCCTGATTGATGCCTATGTGGAGGGATAATGGTACGGACGTACACAGACCTCGTAACTAGATGTGTAGCTTAGGAAACTGTAGTAAGGAACTTATAGTCACGTCTATGTCTATAGTCTACTTTGATTCTACTACATTTAGTGAAATACTACCGGTGTTCGTAAACCACTTGAAGCGCGTTTAAAACCTACTTCTATAGGTGCCAGCTGCCGTGCCCCACTTTGTGTCCGCGACAACTTCGGCGAGAATGTCAACTCACTTATTTACTGATCCCTTCTCCGTGTTCGGAATCGCTGCGCATTGACGTAGGCGTGGAAATTCGAGCCGTTCGTCGGTGGCTTTGACCAACCGTAAGCAAAACGGAACGGGTCAGCGAGTTGGAGCGCCTGTTTCGAAGAAGTGGCTCCCCTGATATGTACCTCACCATTTTCTTGCTCCTCTCTCGTAAATTTATGAAAGGAACCATGATACGAATCACCATTTGCCGGGTGCTTGGAGACGTTGCTCAGAGAAATCCAAGTGACCGTGGCAGGGACCTTTACAAGCCTCATCCGGCCGCGGATGCTTTCCGGCCACAAATGATGATTTCTCAAGCTCTGCGACGATTGGTTGACATAGTATGTATCACTTGGGAAAGGAAGAAGTTCTGGTCCTTCCACTTCTCCTTCTGTCGCACAAAAGAGAGAGAAAAAGAAAAAGAGCCCTGAAATCCTTCGTACTCCATCTTAACGCGTATATTCAATCCAATCTGATGAGAAAATGTGAGACTGGTCACCATTACGACCCTATACGGAGACCAAGATATTCAAGTATTCTGTGATGGGATATAGAGGGATGGGAATGTACCAGAATGGACCCTGCGCACGCGTCGCACGCGTCGCCTGTTGCATTCGTGTACCTGAAAAAAAGGGTGCGGCGTCAAGTTAGACCGGATGACGAGGAATGACTGACACTGGCAAGCGGAATCAAATGCTCGCTTCTCTTTTCGCGAGGAGAGGATAGGCCAATCACTTTGGAAACTCGACGGAGCCGTCGCCGCGAGTTGCGACCGACGAGTCGATGCCTCTTCGGGCAGTTCTCGCAAGGTCGAAAGACAAACCGGGACCGGCGTCACTTTCCCGAACGAGCGCTTGCACCGTCACTCTCGTCCACGTTGTGGGGCTTGGCACGCGCGCTCGCCGTCAACGTCACCCCTTATCAGTGGTGCTACCGAAGCGTGCCGACGGACGCAAAAAAACCCATCCAAAAAGATAGCGATATGGCGACACATCAAATATTCTCACATTCAACCGTGTGGGCGCTAACGTTAACGAAGGTCGAAAAGGGTAAAACGGTTGTGAGTCGGTCGGTTTGTTGTGGAATTGTTCATTTTCCCCAACTTCCAAGTATATATAGGGATTTTGAGTAGAAGGTGTAGGCTGGCGTCACTTGTGACATAGTGTGGTGCCGGTGTGGTCAGGTTCTCGTTCAGGGTATGTAAATCATGAAATCAGGCCCCGACAGCGCCATGAGACGACAATCATGGACCATTTGCTCCCGTGTTGTAGGTGCCCCAATGACCGGAACAGTGCGCACTCTGATTTATACCAGAACAGCGGTATCAAAATTCAACGCTCCCTGGGTCCCCTCTAAAACGAGGGTTGGAGGTGCATAGCTTATTGACTCGGATAGCCGCTGAGTTGCGAGCTGGAGTCAAGAGTTAATTACATATCCGAATGGCAGTGAATTTAGCCTGTTCCTGTATGATCTTCATTTGACATGAAACGGCACCCCGACCAAACTAAACTTGGGCATCCCTTTGTTTCTTGAAGCATTGTATGTTAGCGCACCCTTGATGGGCGTAGTCCCGAATAGGATCATTCGTATCATCAGCCTGCCCGCTCGAAGCTCATACTACCAACACACTACTGATAGAAGGTGCTCGACTCAGTGTTCTACTGACATTTGCTCTCAAGAACCTCATGATGGACACAAAGAAGCGCCGCCGTCTCTGTAAATCTATCTCGGTTGGGGCAAAAGCCCAATGGACAATCAAAAGTAGGGTCAGTCTCCACACAAGATCGGTCGACGACAACCGAATAAATACCTAGTTGAAACGTTTGAGTGTTTTCTCATTGATCTTCGGCTCACTGGGGGATGTCGACTCCAGCCTTTCACGTGAGCATCCAGTCGGAGCCTGGACTGTTCCACACCACGAAATAATGGTGGAGGGTGTATGAACCAGTGAACATCAATCTACGACGGACCGTACGATATCATGGGGACCTCGGTTCCTGAGAAAGAGAGTGTTTTGATGACAGGATTGCCTTCCCCCATCTCCTCTCTTACGTTTGGCACTATTCAATTGAACAGGATCTCATGGCGGCAGCGTCGGTAGTGCTTCAATAAAGTTTTATTTTCTGATAATTGGCGTGGAGCTCTATTTACAAAAGAGTAGGCCATCACTGGACGTGTAAGGTCTTGACCATTACGCGTTAACATGGCGTTGTTGGACAGTTGAATGAGCCCTCTCGAAATGGTAAAACCCCTGCACCAAAAGGAGAACAAATCGGGGGATCTGATCTGGAGCCCGTGAGATCGCACGTGGCAACCATTGCCCCTTTGCTCGATCTGAGATTTGCCCAGCAAATATGTCCGGTGGAAAATTGTCGTTGGGTTACTTTCCCGTCAAACTTGGCCCATTGGGATGCCACACTTGCTCGATATCCATATCGTATGGATTTGCTTAAAGCCCGAATGTTTCCTGTGCTGTTGATTCCCTCAATCACCCTTTCCCTCCTTTCTCAGCCATCCTCCCCAGTCCACAACGACCGCGTCGTCGCCTAATCCCTCTGCCTATAATATGCCCATCGCTACCATTGCCCCCTCCGTGGCCCAGGATCTCGACGCCACCAGTGACGCCATCGACGAAGGTGCGTGTTTCTCCGGGATCGGCCTGTAACGTATGCTGATATCCCGCTTGACACAGTCAACCAGCTGAGAGGTCGACTTTGGGATGAGGACTCGGAGTTTGACAAAGACAAAGACAAGGAAGCGTTCCGCGACTACGAGTCTGCATGTGACCGAGTCAAAAACTTCTACAAGGAACAGCACGGTATGCATCCCGACTTCAACCCACCGTGTTCATCACTCACGTCCACTACAGAAAAACAGACAGTTGCTTTCAATATCAAGGCACGCATGGATTTCAAAAGCCGAAGACGCGGTCGTATGGGAGTTTGGGAAGCCATTGAGCTCTTGAACACATTGGTCGATGAATCCGATCCTGATGTGAGCAACACCACTCGGGAGATAGCCTACCCCATCACGTTACTCATGGTTTCATAGACGAGCCTCTCCCAGATTGAGCACTTGCTCCAGACTGCTGAGGCCATCCGGCGCGACGGCAAGCCCGAATGGATGCAGGTAGCGGGTCTTGTTCATGACCTTGGGAAACTGCTCCTCCTCTTTGGCTCGGAGGGTCAGTGGGACGTCGTTGGAGTGCGTGCATCCATTTCTAGCTGGCAGCTTCCGTGACTCATCGTTTTACCCCCTTCAGGATACCTTCGTCGTTGGTTGCAAGTTCTCGGACAAGATTATCTACCCCGAGACGTTCAAAAGTAATCCGGACTCTAATGACGCACTTTACTCATCGGAGTACGGCATCTACAAGCCACATTGCGGTCTTGATAATGTGATGCTTTCATGGGGTCACGATGAGGTGCGTTCTCTTCCTACTCAGTCCGCGAAGAACCCTCTCTGATTACGCGGCATTAGTATCTTTACAATGTCTTGAAAGACCAGTCCTACCTCCCCGACGAAGCCTTGGCCATGATTCGATACCACAGCTTCTACCCATGGCACAGAGAAGGTGCTTACCGCCATCTCTGCAACGAAAAGGACGAAAAAATCCTCGCCGCCGTCCAAGCTTTCAACCCGTACGACCTGTACAGCAAAAGTGACGACCGCATCGACGTCGAGAAGTTGGCGCCTTACTATCAAGGCCTCATCGCAAAATTCTTCCCTCCAATCCTCGACTGGTAAATGGGAAGCTTCGCTTCAACCCACCCTAGACCTTGTGTGACCATTCATCAGGAAACCTTCCCCCTTCTCTTAAAAGCTTCCCTATTTATTCCTAATGATTCTATAGACAGCATCTCAGCTTGGCCACGACAGATCTGCATATTTTTATAGACCTCGCAGTATTACGACCTATTGTACTCATCATACCCTAATTCTTGTTAGCATACTATCCTAGAGGGACTTCACTGTATCGACTACATATCTCAATGTTTATTGCTCTTCCGTGTGCTTCCGACTTACTCCCATTTGAATTGGAGCTTCCAACGCGGTCTCCCAGACCCATAACACGAGATTTCATGAGTGCATCCGATGACGTTCAGCAGGAAGATTCTTGCTGGTTCCCCTAAAGCGGTAATCCAACTTTTTTTTTGATGATCGATGATCGCGTTTGACAGCAACCGCCAAGAAGCTGGAAGCAGAACTGTGCAAGCGACAGGAAACGCCGAAGATAATCAACCCACAGTTGCCCAAAGAAGCATCACCAGGCCTTCTCCTGATCACTGACCACCAACTTGATCGACATGACTGTCACTCCTGTTGAAGCTGAAGCTCCAGAGAGCACCTTGCCATACCCTCCTATCCACGATGACAAGCCATATGTCGTTCTGTCAGATTGGTGTGTATGACTCGCTTCTATTTGATCTTCCTGCTGTGTAGCTCCTTGGAGGCTGACCAGATCTTTTCTTCCTTACGCCGGGCAAACGCCTTTCTGATGTCGACCAATCGAACCTTTATCTGCGTCCGCTTCTTCTGCCTAGGGACGGAACAATCACCACATACGATTCCAACGATTGTAGGTCCTCCGTTACCACGAATCTCGACTATCATCAGTTCCGCGTCCGTTCCAGGGACGAGTCACTCTACCCCTCCGGAAGAGATTGATACATCGATCGCATACGTCGCTCAGATTCCGTGGGCTTTCTCTTCTTGATGGTGCAGATGCTCATGGACATTGTGGCAAAGTCTTAACCGATAACCTGGGCTATGGATGGGAAAAGCGGAGAAATGGCAACATAGAAATGCTGGCCGACCGCATTACCTTCAGGTAAGCCCGCCCCTCCTAGGCACCAGTTTGCAATAAACTTAAGTGAACTCATACCCCCGCCTCTCCCCCATCTATGTTTCGCCGACATTCCGCCTTTCATCAGAGATGGATTTCGGGAGATGTTGCAAAGTGTGTCGAATAATGGGCATACCTTCGAGGAATGCAAAGAGTACCTCAAGACTCGTGCGTGGCCATGGCTTGCTTGAGCCGATACTATCGTCTGACCTAGTGCAAATATTCAGATATGAAACTCGACCCGGGTTTCAAGCAGTTCTATCAATGGTGCAAGGACCATGATATCCCTTTTATCATTGTCTCAAGGCAAGTTGTACTCCACCAGTCGAATTGGCGGCGTTCTCATACGATTTCGATCTGTGATGTTACCGTCCGACTTCTCCTTTGTAGCGGCATGGCGCCTTTGATTCGAGCTATTCTGTCGGCCTTAATTGGAGAACAAGACGCCAATGAAATCGAAATCATCGCGAACGATGT
Source organism: Candolleomyces eurysporus (assembly GCA_027579435.1). Taxonomy (NCBI): domain Eukaryota; kingdom Fungi; phylum Basidiomycota; class Agaricomycetes; order Agaricales; family Psathyrellaceae; genus Candolleomyces; species Candolleomyces eurysporus. The sequence continues at coordinate 9,496 of JANBPK010001499.1, forward strand.
TACATTATTCGACGACGGAAAATGGGACATCAAGTACCGACACCCATCTAGGTACGTCCTTTGTGCGCCCCTGGGACAGGCCCAGCTCTCGAGGACCCATATTCACCAGCCTGGAATTGCCAACAGCGGTTTCGGCCACGATAAATCTCAAGCTATCCTTCCGTACCGCCGTCTCGAAAAACCTCCAACAATCTTCTTCCTCGGAGATGGCGTGTCGGGTGCGTTATCTCACTATAATTCCTTTCTCTGGTCAATCCCATGCTGAAGTTTTATGACTTTCGCATCAGATATATCTGCCGCACGCTGGGCCGACGTATTATTCGCGAAGCAGAAGCCCAACGGCGAAAACGACCTTGCCACCTACTGCAAACGAGAAGGGATCAAACATCTCGAAATCACAGAGTTCTCCCAGGCAATCCCAATCCTTTCTTCCATCGTTAATGGGGAAAAATCCGTCGCGGAAGTCATGGCCTAGTATTGAGTTGCTTTGTTCAAGTTTCCATTAGGGAATACCCTCCCCGCCACGGTCCCTTTCAAAGTAGAAATAGATCTCGAGCATCAAACAGAGAAATATCACGTTGCCACATGGCTAACCATGGTCTAGACCCTTTTAAAATTTGAAACTCTACGCGTTCGTTGGGAGCTGTCGGGAAGCGGGATTTCGCAGGTTTAATTTTCTCTCCTCCCTAGGCGACCCTACGTAGATTGGTCCTCGAACGCTCTCACGTCTTGCATTGAATCGTTGACGGCGATCATGCCATCCCGGATGACTGTACAATACTACCCCGAGACCCCGAGAGAAGGAATTCAGTGCGAGGGAGCCCATATCAGAGGCCCAGAGTCCGAGCGCGCGCATGTCGCGGCGTACGGCTTCTCTCTCGTAAATACAGTAAATGGAAATGATGCCCGCCATTTTGGATCTACTGCGAGAACTTCACCGTGCCTCCCAACCAAGCACTCTCAGGTCTCAGGCGTCCACACACCCGGTGGGTGGAGCTCCACACGCCCCTGCCAACTGCCTCCCAACAGCCAACAGCACGCACGCGCTCATAATAGCTGCCTTGAATATATTATCCACGGCAGTGGGCCACATTCATACGGTGAAATACAGTACCTCCATATAAAATTACTAATGTAGATTCGCAACGTTAACAGCTCCGTCGTCATCATCCTGTCGTGACTCCAACCGTAAACCTGTGTGAGGATAGATGACATCTTCAGGGAAGAAAATCGTTGTCTATAATAACGGTACACGAATGGCGATCATCGCGTAGGAATATACTCCGTTCAAATCCAACGGACGGCGAGGTGGATCCGTTGAAAACATCAAACACCTGAATTCGGGGATACGCAGATGAAGCAACGGAAGAGAAAAAAAAGATGGCAAAAAAATGCAATTACCTAAAGCTCCCCATGGCCACCACCCCCAATACCCAGCTCCTGCATCCATTTGGCCGTCGCTCCAGCCAAAGCGCTGCCGAACCACTGTCGACTCTGACTCCACTTCTTCTGAGCGTGAGGGAAAAAGTTGACGGAACCACCAGCTCCCCGCTGGGCTCGCATCCCATAAATCGCAACGGAGACACCCAGTACAACCAAAGCTCCAGCCACAATGGTCTTTGTTCGCCGATCAAAGCGACGAGCCTTTTGGAGTTTCCGTCTCCTGCGTTTGCCCTTCTTTTCCATGCCTTGTTCTTCTACTTCGGACCAGACGGAATCTTCTTCTTTCGTGTCCTCTGTGTCGGGTTCTGGCATGTAAGGGTAGACGATGAGCTCCGGGTGGAGGACCATCGCCTCTGCCTCTGCATCTCGTTCCTCTTCGGTTCCTTCCTCCGCTTCTTCCGCTTCCTCGTCCTCAGCCTGTCCTCCCACCAAGCTCTCTTTCCAAGTGAAAACCACACTTTGAGGTCCCATGATACTCGAGAGGTGCAGATCGGGATGGTCTGGAGGGAACTTGGTGTACAGTTCATCGGCCTGTCCAAGCAATCCTGAAAGCGTGAGCCGGGGTTTGAGAGTAGCCCGCCGAGTCTCCTGCAGGACACTCGACGAGTGTTCCGCGACAACCGTCGTCGGACTTTCTGGTTCCGTCTCCGTCTCGCCATCAGCCGAAATGAGCGCAGCCAAGTGAGGAAGGCTCGGAACACTGTCGGATTGAGACCCGCCTCTGGACAGGGTGCTCGATCGGGACCTGACCAGTGAAGATCGGCGTCGTGGAGAGCGCGAACGACTGGCAGCTGGGCTTGTTGATAGACTCCGCATTTGTTGAGCCGCTTTGTGTCCCGGAGGAGCTATGATTTCACCGTTCTCCGAGGGTGGAGGCGGTATGATTTCTGAACCGCTGATGTTCACCGGTTCTTGAGTTTGGCAGGCCGGATCATTTGACGGAGGTGTGGGGGCGTCATTATCTTGAGACTGTTCGGACTCGGTCAAACCGGAGCGATCTTCGAAATCATCGGGCTCCTCTGGGATAACTGAGGGGCTTGACTGAGAATCGGACGATTGGGTTTTGGCGGGGACAGTTTCATCGACGATATCGGGAAGACTATTCAGAAGGCTGTGGATCATCCCTTCGTCTCCATCTTGCTGTAATCGTAAAACTTCTTCTTTTCGAGTCAAGATTATCTAGATAAACGTCAGTTGAACACGCGACTCGTTTCGTGAATAAAGGAAAACATACCGTAACAGTGAGATAGACGATGGCGATAGGTGGCCGGCATAGTAGGTAGTCGAAGACGTGTTGAATGAGTGGAAGTGTGGGCATATCATGCGAGAATAGCGTCATAAGGTTGGATAGGGCGAAAAACGGCAAAGGTGAATTTCTATGGAAGAAATATGTTTAAGACGACCAGCAGGTATGACTAGAGACAATCTCACCCTTCCAGGACTTTGGCATATTCGGGATCTGCTAGTCGTATTAGATTTTTGGTAACCCTAGGAACGGTGTCATTGCCTGCTCAAACGTTCATGGGGAGAGAATGAACCTCAAAAGCCCGACCACAGGATCTAAGGTTGAGACCATGCAGTCTCTAATTCTGTGCAAACTCAGCTTCTCAGTGCAAACCAGGCACGCCTCCGGCGGTAGAGTCAGATAAAGCACAGTGGCAATATCGTGATATCCCTACAGAACAAACGGTGAATCGGTGAAAGCGAAAATGATCCTGCAGGCACGGCGCACCTGGAAATAACTGAGTTTGGGCCTCCTTCGGAATATACTGATCAACAGCTCATGAAGACCATCCTTGAGAGTATCACGTTCCTCTAATTCGGCTGGGATTCGAATATCAGTGCCGTCTTGGGCAATAAATGTTTGTGACTCGGTCTTCACCTACTGGGTACATAACGAAACTGCGATTGGTATCGAGTTTAATTTGGTTTTCGTCTGGGTGCGGTTTGAGCGTAACTTCTCCAGTTTCGGTCGTTTCATTGTCATTGTCCTCTGACGTTGCAGGGGCCTGCCGCAATAAGTCTACACCCAGCAATTTGGGCCTGGCAATGACGTCGGTTCACTGAGCCACCAATCTCGCTGTAGAGAGACAAAGGACTCACCATATGACTTTCCTCTCTTCCCCGAACCCTCCCGGCTGTAAACTCTGCTGGCGCAGTTGCTCCCAGTCGAGAGCATCCTGTTCATTGCTGTCACCCCTTGGCTCGGCTATCACAGGGCTTCCGTTCTGCAGGTCTTCATTCGCCTTGGAAGGGTCCATTCTATCGTTTATGCATTGTTGGTCGTCCAGGATGGAAGGTGGGCGTCGCCGACGCTATGGTTGACGATGAAGAGTACAATTCCTGGCTGCCCACCGCGAGGCGCTTGCCCAGCAGGCCCGAGCGCCCCACATTAATCAGTCACGTGGCAGCTAATTTCAGCCCGCTTTCGGAGTTTGCCGTGCCAAGTCTCCAGCTCTTTTGTTGAAGGGTTCTTCGAGGAGCTGAAACCGGTCGCAAGTCGTGCTTAGCTTTTGTGATGAGTGTTTGAAAAGGTGGGTCAGAAAAACACTACGATCCTGGGTCTAATCATTGGTCCGCACTTCTCGGACTGTCATTTTTCAATCTCGCCATTTTGGGGTCAACGAGGATGATCCATAATACCGAGCGGTGAAGAGGATTGAAAATTTGATGGAATCGAAGCGCACAATGTCGCCGTTGTAGGTCAATAACATTTGATAGATCCTCGCTCGGCGCGATGTGTGGCTGCTCTGGAGGCATTGTTACCCGTGGCTTCCGGGTCGAGGCAGCTCCAGGACACACAAGAGCTTCCAGATGAGGGTCTGAGGGTATCATGAATTACGTCTTCTAAATGCTTTTAATGAAAGGCTGATGGGAAATTCCCGCCATGACCTCGAAAAGCGGTAAGCTTGTCTGCTCTATCCCTTCCCAGTATCTGGCTGGGATCTTACCGTGAGTCTGGTAGCCGTCACTGTCAACTGACCCCCTAGCTTATCGGAGAGCCAGATATACGTTTCTCTTTGTGCTTCAAGTATTATTGTTCAAACCCTATAATTTTAGCATGGAATCTTTGGACCCTTGTTGTACCCTGAAATCTGTGCCCCGTAACTCTATTCCGTGTGTGCCCTCTCCCATAAAATTTCTGCAAGTTCTCAGACTCCTTTTAAATTGAATTCTGACCGTTTCAGAGGACCTGAAAGGATCTGGATATCTCCAACGCTCCTCATTCCTGTCCGTCGGGCGCTTAACGAATCTTCGAGAATGTGAGAAGATATTCCCCAATCTGTGGCTGCCATCACGGATAGCTGCGGTCATCAGTCGAACCGGACACCGTCGTCCGCAATCTCTTTCTCCTTGTCAACAACGGGGTTGGACGACCGCCGCTAATTGCTGTACCTGGTCGCAATGTCGTCAAGCTCTCATGTTCTGCTGATAGGAACCAACTCTGTCGAATCTCTGGTGCCTTCTAGCCTGATCTCACAGGTCGAATCGTTGCTGGGCGGTCATAGGCTGGAGGATGCCTTCAACCTCGCAGATTCCAGGAGGAAGAAGCTGGAAGAGAGTATAGAGGTGGACGAGGATGAGGTATGTAGCTTCAATGATATGAAACTGCTGTCTAACCCGTTCGATGAAGACGGAGGAATTGCGTTACATCTATCAACGGATAGGATTCCAATACTTCACGGAAACTCTGTTCGAGGATGCTGGAAACAACTTCTTCAACGGACAATTAGACCCACGAGTGCTGGTTAGCTACTACCCAGATCTCAGAGGAAACCTCTTCGACGATGGGGACAATGTGGACCTGTTCGCTGGCGTTGCGGAGCACATGCCCAAAGAGGCCTCGGTCGAGGACATAAGTGAGTCGCTACTTCCCCTTGTTTTCAAACACCGTAGATTCCATTCCGTCGCCATCTTCCGACCCATGACCTCTGGATGTACATTAACAACTATCCTTCTTCCGCTCTCCGTGTATATTCCGTCATGCACCTAATCTAGTTGCATTCAACCTAGTCAGGAATTACTCTCCTCACTTGCCACCAAATACTCGCTCCGCCCCAACATCCTCGGAGCTGCGCCGGATATTGCAAGAGCGAGCCGTCGAAATGCTGGAGAATTTCCTGAAGAAGGAGCGAAGGCGCCGGATCGCGATGAACCTGGACGACAACCTCGAAGAGGTCTCATCAGACAGCAAGGGCAAAGGAAAGCAAGAACCGCATTCCATACGTGTCGTGCGTCCCCACACAATCTTTCTATCCAAGCGCACTGAATCCTTGCCCATAGATCATTGACACTGTCCTCGCGAAGCTGTATGCACGGTCAGAGAAAACCTCTGACTTGTACGACCTACTACTGTCCTCCAACTTTGTCGTCCTTTCGGAAGTTGAAGAAGTCTTCAAATCCACTGGCCAGTACAATGCTCTTTGTATTCTCTATCAGAAAGGAGGCGATGTCAACGACGAAAAGCTGCTTGAAGTCTGGGCCAAGTAAGCCTCTAGTTGTATTATGTTGGTATCTCCTCATCCCCATTCCACAGGATCGTCGACGGTGAATGGGTTGATCAAGATATCCCTGATCCACTACTCCAAATGATTTCGCTTTTGACAAGCAAACGAGACAAGGCTTTGACTCAACGGTGGGCCATTTGGTTGACAAAACGAGATCCGGAGGCCGGCATTCGCGTATGTATCTCTAATCACCGTTGATACGATTCACTTACACTGTCTGCGCAGCTGCTCACTACGCTCCGTGATGCATCAGCAGGAAGGCGGAAGAAAGATCGCATGAACCTAGAGAATGACATGGATTTATTGCGACAGCTTGCTGAAGCCAGCCCAGCCGCCGGAAAGCAGTATCTAGAGCACATAATCTTCCAGAAACGTACAAATGTAAGAGTCTTTGGTGTACCATACACGTTTCTATTAATCTTTCCCACTAGTCTAAGGAGCTGCATACTCGATTCGCCCTCTTGTGCATTGACGAAGTGTTGCAGTATCTGAACGAGGATGAGGCTATTTCCAAACTTTGGAAGGCCAAGAGTAAGTTTGTCCTATCTTTTGGATTTCACCTCAAGCTTATATGTCTTCCAGCTTCTTCATATACCGCGTCTGCGACCACCAAGTCGCAGAAGTCGCCACAACTGCTCCCAAGTGCATCTTCTTTTCTCTCACACTTTGCATCTACAACTCCGGACTCCCCGTCAAAACGATCGCGACTTCGCGCTATTCTGTTCCTTTCTGGCTCCCAATTCTACGACCCTGCTTCGGTTAAAGTGAATATTGAAAAAGCGAGTCGAGGAAAACTCCTTGCCCTAGAATCTGCCGTTTTGGAAGGAAAAGTTCGTCGTTTATCCGCTTCCCGACATAGACCTCTTCTGATATTCTATGTAGCTTGGAAATCACAAGTCGGCCCTATACATCCTTGCATGTGAACTCCGCGACGCTCTATCAGCCGAAGCCTATTGCTCTCTCGGTGGCGACGTGATCCCCACAAAAGTAGCCATCTCGATAGCAGAAGGGGCCGAACTCCGCGAATGGATCGATGTTCTGTTTCCTGGTCAACCTGTCAAAGGGTCCTCTAAAGTCGTTCCCCCACAAAGTCTAGAATATTCGAGGTCTGTGGACGGAACTACAAAGAGGGACCTTCTGAAGATACTTCTAGAAGTATATCTTGGCGATGAGTGAGTAAATTACTACATTTCTATTCAATCTCTACCCTTTTTTCTGATCCATCATGACCTTTCAGGTCCCCAATCAGCTCTGAGCGTGCGGCGCAGCTCATTAACTCGCAAGCGATGAACCTTGACGTTCTCACCGTACGTCTTGACTCGTATCTCTCTCGCTTGTGCAATCTCGATTTATGTGTCTGATGTGTGCGTGTGTTCGTTTTCGCCACAGGTCATCTCCATGGTGCCACCGTCATGGCCATTACCGTCGCTTTCATCATTCCTTTCGCGGTCATTTAGGCGCATCACACATCAGAAAAGGGAAGGAGAAATTGCCAAGAACATCAGCAGCGGGCAGAACTTGGAAGTCAAGGAATTGACGTACGAACCCGTCCGGGAGGCAGGCGCCCTATTGGAAGAAGAACTCCAGATGGAAGCCGACCCTGTCACCGGTGAATACGACGAAAAGAAGTTGAATGGTGACGGCGCAAATCCCGCTTCGGTTGTGGAAATTGTTCCAGGTCAAGTTCCAACCGAGATACGAGATAGCTTGTTATTCAGCGAGAAAGACTCAACGGCGGCGGCGACGTCGGGTTTGGATGATGATATTGACGGGTTACATGGACATGGGCACGGAAGGGACAATCTCAGATAAATCTTGGGTATACAGCCCTATTTTGTTCTAATTTGCTTTTCTGATTTGGATTCTAAACGAGTTGGACTTTTGAGCGAGTATTCCTTGACCCTGCGTTGTCAATTGCTTTAGCGGCGGCACATTGTCATTTAGTAGATGGTATGTTGCCGCACACGACCTGTTTACATCGGCATTTCGGCACACCAATCCGCTTTCGACGATGGAGCGTAACTACTGCGTCTATCTGTCGTTATATTGGTCGGAACCTAGAGCCCGACTCCCCGACTGCACGGGCGGCCATGACGCCACTTCGCCCGTTTGTGGGCGCGATAACACACAATTCAACGTCGGCTAACTTGGTATGTTTTCTGTCCCTCTCTAATTTGTGATAACAAAAATACTTAACCGAGCTCAACTGACAGTGATAGGTCCCTGTGGGATCTTCTGGGAACATCTGAGACACGATATGCCTTAGGCAGACTGTCACATCGCGGAGACCCTTGCGGCGTCAAGCGCCTGTGTAGACTTATGGATCATGATGATGGCGATTTGTATGTTCGGACATTGCCACTAGACGGCCCACATGCTCGCTGAGATCATTGTTCCAGTGGGACGTGCTTGACTGGTAGTACGTTGGGGTTCCTGTGGACTGAGAAATGTTAAAGAACTGTCACCCAATTCTCTCCCCGGTCGTCACGGGCCTGATGGGAGATGGACGGTCGGTGTGTGTTTTCTACCAAACAGAGACTTGCTAAGAGTTCTGACTCTTTGATTTACATATCTCCAAGGTACAACGTTTTCAGCGTGAAAAAGTGCGCTGCATATTTTATAGGCTAGTCTGCTGGATAATTGGATGCGAGGCATGCTGGACGTTTGGTGCCTTTGCTGTGCTGCGATTGATCGGGATATCGATTCTGTCCTCCCACTCAAATCCCAGTATGAGGTCATTTGCGTGAGGACTACTTCAAGTCCGGTCAAGATTCTCTGATCAATGCTGAAATGCTGTCCGCCCAACAGTTAACGTTCACCTCTACATAAAGCACTCCGGGATCAAGAGTTACAGTCACAGATACCGAGAGCTCGCGAAGCGCTCTCACGTATCTTTGGACATGCCGTTAATCCCCAACATGGACAGTCGACAAGGTAAATAATGATATCTTTTTGCTGATAGTGTGTGCGTGTGTACATCTGCCTATTCAAGGTCTATTCGTAAGTTCCTTACCCAAGTTTCCACACAAATGCTTTACACTGGGTCCGTTGCTAACTTAAAAGCATCCACGACAGCTGTAACTGATGTTTCTGAGCAAAGCACCACGTTTTCACGAGGATCTGTCGGCGGAGGTGGACTAACTGCCTTCTGGGACCTGTCAATGTGCGTGTATCCTCGTCTCAGTTAGTAACAGCTGGAGATTGCGTAGGTAATTTCATCGTGTTCTCCGTTTCAGTTAATCTTCATTCTCAGCTACTACACCGCCTGTACGTTATCGTGCAGTGATTTAGGCCACAGATTATGGGGAGTTGCTTCAATTGGAATTTTGGGGTGCATCGTTCAAGGGTGCTAGATCTGATAATCTCGCATTCTAGACCTCTTTCCTCCAACGAAGCTAGACAACCTCCACCCAAACGTATCATTGCTGACCCAAGCCCAGTATCTGGATTCTTCGGATTCTTTGGATGAAGATGGATTCTCAAAGGCTAGAATCACTCAAAGATCCGTTTCGATAAAAACTTGCATCTCCCTGTTTTTTTTTTTTCGTGAACCTCTGATTCACTATGAGTTCGAATCCTTCCAGCTGCCCCTCGTCGTAACGCCGGTCCACAGAAGGCACATCGATTTACGAACGGAATCTGCACCTCTAGTCTCGAAACTCTGGCCTTCCCCGCTTGCTGTGGCTACTAGTGTTGGATAGGCGACAGCTGCATTGTTGGCGCCCTCTGTGCATTGCACCGACTCCGACTCTGTGTCATCCTGACACTGGCACCATCACGGCATTAATACATGACAACTCGTAAAAACTTAAAGCTTTCATTAGGCGCCCGATGCCACGGATTTGCGGATTCATTCAACAAAGCGCGACTTGGAGGCAGCAGCAGTGGGACGTTCCACAGATTCTCAGAAGAGCGATAGTGCATCAGGGTCTTTAATCATCTGTAGGACTCAGGAACACTTGACTCGTCACTGCAAACATTTCTTCCGCGGGAAAGGCTTACTACGCGCATGATTACCTCCAGAATCTCGCTGAACGACTCACGGCGCTGCAACTTCTTCTCAATCTGTTTAAGAAAGGGACACAACAAAAATTGGGGAGGTGCAGCTCGAAGAGGGTTAGAAAGCCTACTGAAAGCTGAGAGGAGATCGACTAAGAAGAGTCTGCTAATGGTGTGACAGTCTTGGTACGGGAGAACCGTATACATTTGTTCGGCAAGGTTGTGGCCGAAATATGTTTTTCTTTCACGCCGGTGGTGTTGCGACCACGCCAGGACTGCAAACCTTCTTTGAGCGCTTTCAGCTCCCTTCGAACCGTCCGCCAGGGCTCTCTTGCTGTCGAAAAAAGGTAGGCTCCTGCACACTTATCCTTAGGCCGCGTTGAACCTCTTGTCAGCTCGAGCTTGAGCCGGCCTTTCGTGGCCATTGGGATTAGACTTTGCTCTTCTTCCTGTTTGGCGCTGTCGGTTTTTCGGCGATGGTCACATGAGGGGGATTAAATCCGCAGTGACTCCATAAGGTATTGTTACAAGACTTAGACGCCGGGGTATAAAATCCTGGGATGGGCAACGTGGCATCTCTCTTCAGCTCTTTCAACTTTCACTATTGAAGATGCAGTCGATGGTATCTCTCCAACTTCTGAAGGTCTCGAGAACTTCACAAACGCCGACCCCGATTCCACCCAACGGAGGCCAAATTGAATTTCATTCCAATCTGACGGTGCGACAGTTAGACCAGCATCTCACCGTGAGTACCAATAAGTATTTAGCGTTCATTCAGCCAAGTATTCACTTCAGTCATCGTGAATTAGAGCATGGAAGCACAAAAACCAAAGCTTCGCGTGTTGTAAGATCGCCACTCTCAAGATCGCTATATACTTTAACCTATGCATGTGGCACAGCTTTGTGAACAAGGCTGCCTCAGGAGATCCAAATGCGAGCCTCAGTGGCATCCCACCCCTAGTCAACACGGACAGCGCGATACCTTTCAATGATATCATTCAGAGGCTTGAAGTCTGTCCGGACTTCACGCCAAACTTTCAGCCTGAGACGCCATGGTTCTGGAGCATTGGTAACGCATTGCGCAAACACTGGACAGCGTCGGAGTCTACTCAGCCAGACGCCCAAGGCTGGACAATATCGTCGATCGGTGAGTGTTGCATGTGGTAATCCTCTGGCTATACTGAATCGACCATTATTCTAGAAGGATTCTGCAGGTACTCGTTGATGGACGAGATGCGGGACCGGCGAGTTCGCGTTTGGTTCAAACACGATCTTGTGGAACATACCTCGACGTATATGCTCCATAACTGTTCGGAAAAGATCATGGAAGCGATCCAGGACAAGATTAAGTTGCTGGCCTCCAGCACAAGTCGTCCTGGCGACTTGATGTTCATCGACTACATTATCGTCAACGAGGCGGCTGGGAGCTGGATAGGGAAGATACTCGGTGTTTACAAGAAGCATCTTCAATATGTAAGGACTTTCTGGCCGTTTTTTGCCGCGATAATCTGCCCGGAGTCGCTGATCGGATAGAACCGTCGTCATGTAGGAGCGTCTCCAGCCATTGGAATATCGCGACGAGCATCTCGATTCGGCAGCTCACGAGCTGCACGATCTTGCTCAGACCATCCATTTTCTTCAAGAAGAGATACATGGAATTCTCGAGCACATTGATTTTCTAATCGACACCCACTCCCTTTTTGTGGAAGACCCGCAATCACTCGACCGTCTGGCAAATCTCCGCTCACGCACGAACAGATGCCACCACTGGCTGAGAAGCTTTAGAGAACGTACCAACATCCGCATCCAGCTCTGGTTTCACCTCGCTACGCAAAGGGACAATCGAACGAATATACAGATCGCAGAATTGACAAGCAAAATCTCAGAGCAGACTCAGAAAGACAGTTCTGCTATGATAACGTGATGGCATTTTCAATCTCTACCTCGATGAGTACTGACGGGGAGTGATGATATATAGAATTGCGGCTCTCACATTGGTGTTTCTTCCTGGTACATTCATATCGGTGTGCTCAAGCCCTGAATGCACCGTTAATTCCTGACTAACCTCTCCCTCATCGTCCTCTTTCCTAGTCAATATTCAGCATGTCTTTCTTTGAGTTCAAGGATTCGTACAGCTCGGTCTCCGTGGCAAACAATATCTGGCTGTATCCCGTTGTTGCGATTCCTTTTACCCTCTTCGTCATCTTTGCATGGAATTGGTGGAGGAAACACAGGAAGCAAAGGAACCCGCACAGAAGTAACTCAAACAAGGTTAACGAACGGTAAATTTTCTTCTTTCAAAATTCTGCAGAATTCTTCAGTAGACTTATATGTTATCGGCCTTTTACAGCACGCAGCTGGACCAGTTCGAACCCAATACGGAAAACATACCTTTCACCTCGATATCCGTTCAAGAGCCACCTCCGAGTTCTATAATACCGAGCACCCCGACTCCATCTGCCATTTCGGCGGACTTGCTTTCCATTCCATTGCCAACAAGTCAAACGCAAAGATCATTGGCATCCTCCCGCGGTGTCATCCCATCCTCAACTCCCCAACTGTCTGGTAGCACGGGCAACGCTCAGTCACCTCGCTCTCTCACCAGACCACAATTCACCAGTCGGCCACCGTTTACCGGGCGCCGAACGGGTATCGGTTACGATGGAGCAAGGTCCGACGAAGATTATTTCGGCGAGCAAGTGCCCATGACATATGTCCAGCGTACGTCTCCTCCATGGTTTCAGAGGATTGCAATTCTCACCCGGTGGATTCTTCGGCTATACCAGATGAGAGCACTGTCCAGAAGACATATGCAACCGTTCGGCCAGCACTCCATCCGCGGCCGACGGACGCGTCGCTAGGAGCACAAATGGTGCCGCACTATGAAAATGATGATTACATGACCGGGAGATCGAACGCGGACCGCGATGATGGGGAAGGCTTCACATAAGAGCAGGTACTACCAGGCGCACTTCTTACAAGGAAGGCAGTATCACTGACATCGATAGCGAGTGGTGGGATCTTGTTCCTAGAGGCTTATCTCCCAGAGTGTGACCAGACTCTGGAGAACTTGAAGTAAAGTTCAGTAGAACACTATGAGGCTTGAGCTANCATATTTTTTTCTTGCTAGAGTCAAAATTTAATCAGTGATCGTTCGGTGGTATCCAAGTATCTTCTCAACGGATTCACGTCTGGACTCTTTGACGTATGGTTGTGGCAATCACATGTAACGTAGCAGACTTCACTTCCGAGTCGTAGCACCAATTGAAGCATGCGGGACGTGGCACGGGCAGAGCGTATCAACAAAGACCCCTAGGAATTGAGCAACCTCTTCTAGTAGAAAAGAATGTAGGAAAACATAGCTTAGAAGTTGAATTCATGCGGGCGTATGAGATACACACACACACACACACGAGTAGACAAACGTGTGGCGGGAGAATTACGGCTTAGGCTCAGGTCATGCAGGTTTGACACCAAGCGTCTCATTGGCAGCGGGACTCTTGTGTAAGTCGGTCGTAAACGAACGGGAAATTGACTGTGGGCTAGTTCAACAATGAGGGATGGCGATTAGTTGAGTGGCTATTGAATACAATAATCCTTGGACAGGACAGTCAGAGGGTAACCACCGAGTGCAATGTAGAGTACTAGTAGTTTCTAGGTTATTAACGCTCTAGGATGACCTCCAACATGGGAATCCGCGGTCACATCTTGATTTCGGTCGCGTTCGAGGTCAATCTCGATCTACCTAATCGCGCCCCGTCCTCTCTGACAACCGGCAAAATCTGCCCTCCTAGGGATACGTTCGTCACCTGCACCTCCTTGTCCTTGTCCTTGTCACAGTTCCACCAATGACCGGCAGAGGTGAGGGACTCGTCGCTCCTCATGTACCGCTGGCCGATGGCTTTCACCCTGTTATTCCTGCTCTTGCAGCGTTTTGCCCACCAGTTCCACGCAAAGATTACGATGATGGTGAAAGGAATCGCGACAGCTGGGTATAGCCAGATGTTGGTCGCGATAGACACCGACTTGCTCGAGTGCTGGAAATCGAAGAAAGACATGCTGAATATTGACTACAAAAGGAAGCAGTGAGACATCGTTTATTGAAGAACAGTCATTTCCCAAAATTGTGAGCACACACCGATATAAAGGTTGCAGGAAGAAACACCAATGTGAGAGCTGCGATTCTAAATCGTCGTCAGTGGACGCCTAGATAGAGATTGAGAAGGCCCAGGCGATGGCCGCGCTCACGTTATCATTGCGGAACTGTCCTTCTGAGTCTGCTCTGAGATCTTGCTCGTCAGTTCTGCGATCTGTATATTGGTCCGGTTATCTCTTTGCGTGGCTAAGTGAAACCAGAGCTGGATACGGATGTGGGTACGCTCCCTAAAGTTTCTTAGCCAATTGTGCCATCTATTAGTGCGTGAGCGGAGATTCGTCAGGCATTCCAAGGACCGCGGGTCTCCCATAATTAGCGAGTGTGTCTCAATGAGAAAATCAATTTGCTCGAGGAGTCCATGGATCTCTTCCTGCAGAACATGGATAGTTTGAGCCAGGTCATGGAGCTCATGAGCGGCAGCATCGATGCGGTCGTCGTGATATTCCGATGGTTGGAGATGCTCCTACGTCAATGGCCATCTCAATAAACACGGGGATTGTCTGAAGGGGGTGTCCTTACATATTTAAGGAGTTTCTTGTAAGCGTCGAGTATCCTGTCTAGCCAACTCCTTACCACCTCGTTGATGATGATATCGTCGATGAACATGAGATCGCCGAGTGGGTCTTCGCTGGCGATCAAAGACTTGACCTTGCCCTGAATCTCTGCCTTGAATTCTCTTGAGCAGTTATTGATGATGTATGTCGAAGTATGCTCAGTGAGATGGTGATGAAACCAAACACGAACCCGACGATCCCGCATGCTGTCCATTAGCGAGTACCTGCAAAACCCTTCTGCAATCCAAGGTTGACTTGTCAGATCTTGAGAGCTAGAACGCACTTCGTGCACGGCACTCACCAATGGATGACACCGCCCAGCTCGGTCCATCTCCCTCAGGAGACTCCGACTTGGTCCATTTTTTGCGCAGGGCATTGCCAGTGCTCCAAAGCCATGGCGTTTCGGGCAGGAAGTTTGGCATAAAGTCAGGACAAACTTCAAGTTTTCGGGTGAGATGGTCCAGAGGTATCAAATTGTCTGTGTTGGAGGGAGTCATGTCGCCATTGAAGCTTACGTTGCGATCGTCTGACGCGGGTTTGTTCACAAAACTGTGGGTTATGAGCTGATGAAAAGGAAATTCTTGAGAACGTCGATCTTACAACACACGAAGCTTCGGTATCTGCCCTCCCGTCTTCTATTTCAGGTCAAAGTGAACTTCCCCGATCCGTTGGCGAACGATTGGGCGAACTCACCGAAAGACGCTGGTCAAGTTGTCTGAGAGATAGATTGGAATGAAAGGCTATCTCAGGTCGAATTGATGTTTGTGAAGCTCTTGGGACCTCGAGAAGCTGAACGCTTGCCATCGTATAGTTTGGGAGAAAGGTAGGACAGCTCAAGAGGGTTGCCGCGTTCCCAGTCGAATTTTATGTGGAGTCCCTGTTAATTTCAATACTATGCGGGGCTAGTTGAATTGACAGCCCTAGCGCTGACTTATGATAATGATAAAGCTGTTGAAAGAGCCAATTCGGTTCCTCGCTGTCGTGAGTGATGACCTCGAGCTCTAGTTGAGAGAGAGATGCAACGCGAGCAAAGGGTTAGTGTATAAACAGGTACAGATCGTTTCGTGGAGAAAGAGTGCCCCGGCGAACGATTCATTGGGAGGAAGAGTTGCTAATTTTAGAACCTTGGACGTTAGTGTGAGAAGAACGTCACTCAATTGCCTCAGCGGCCTACCTAGCGACCATCTATACCAACTTCTGAAGTAGCGGCAACCTCGATTTTGACGATCTCCATTAGAGAAATGGAAAAGCATAGCTTAGCTGGATTCATGCGGGCTTACGACATATGCATACGAATGGACAAACGTGTAGTGAAGAGATCACGGCTCAGGCTCAGGTTATGCAGAGGAGTAAATGAAGTTGGATAGACAGAAGGACATGAAGGCAGGCGTGTGCAGGCCTCTCCTGAAGCCGAATCCCTTGGACCATACGCCATCCTACGAGAAAGGCCTCTACCACATATTTTGTTGCGATCGAGGGTTTAGGCGGTCTTGTGGTGCGAGGCCTTGATAGCAGCAGCCTTAGCCTTCTTCTCTGCCAGACGCTTGGCGATGAGGGCGCTGGTATGAAGATCAGTAAAGACTCATTTGTGAGATTACAGTCAAGACTTACTCGTATTCTCCCTTTTGTTCCTTCTGTCGCTCAATCCTGTGCCGCTTGAGGGCATTGAGGTGACGGCGGCGTTGGAGACGGAGGGGGGTGACGAGACGCTGGATCTTGGGACTGGGGGAAATTGGATTGACATTCTAAATTATTTCAGAGGTAGAACGTGACTTACGCCTTGGTATAAGCCTTGGCTTCGGGGTTCTTCTGGCTCTTGACCTCGCGGCGGATAACGTACTTGCGCACATCGTCCTGCTTGGACAAGTTGAAGAATTTGCGAATCTTGGTGGCACGCTTGGGACCAAGGCGCTTGGGGAGGACGACGTCAGTCAGTCCAGGGACATCGTTGTCACCCTGCTTGACGATAACGAGGGAGAGGACAGCGATATCGGGGCCGACGATGCAGCCACGGACGGACTTGCGCTTGCGCTCACCGGTACGGCGGATTCGGTAGCAAGAGTGGCCGTCGGAGAGGAGGAGTCGGACACGGTAGGGCAAGAGGATACCTTGCTTCATCGGGAAACCTTGCTTGTCGTTTCCACCGCTGATGCGGAAGATGTAGCCTTTCCACTCGTCACCCAAGGAGTCTCCAGGAACTTCTTGGGCGATTTTCTTGTCGTAGAAGATACGGCTGGGTTAAACATAGGTTAGTTTGCCAAAATCGTAACAAATGACCAGCACGACGCACAATCGCCTCTCATCGTCGATATCGATCAGCTTTTGGGCCCCAGTTGCGGGGTCTGGCAACAAAACCATTAGATCCCTGACGACACACCATGCCCATGACCATTCTTACTGGCAATGTTGAACTTCATTCTGGATGGCGATGAGCTCGCTGTACCCGACGACGAGCCAAAGTCGACCACATACCTTGAGGACGGTGAGTTTTGCTACCTTTGGCGGTAACTGACCTCTTCGACGGCGAGGGATGGAGAAGGCCTTCTGGGATGGGCTCGGTAACACGCACAAACACAATCGCCTAGCCTGTATTGCCAAATTAAGGTTTTCAGCTATACAGTTCCATCAGCCACCGTTCGGCAATCTCCGGCGCCCTGAATTCTCCTGGTCTTCGCCATCGCATCTGAAGACGACGCCGCCAACGCCATCCTTTTTCCTCAAGACCTCCTCACCACCACATAATCGTACGTCATCGACGAGCTCAACAGTGAGCTCGATGCTGACGTTTGCACAGAGCAGCCATGGGTCGCATGCACGCTCCCGGAAAGGGCATTTGTAGGTTTTCTCATTTTTGTCAGAGTGAAGCGGAGCTTGACATCGTCGACAGCGTCCGCCGCCCTCCCTTACCGCAGGGCTNCCCCCCACGTGGCTCAAGACCACCCCCGAGGAAGTCGTTGACCAGATCACCAAGCTCGCCCGTAAGGGTTTGACCCCCTCCCAGATCGGTGTTACCCTCCGTGACTCGCATGGCATCCCCCAAGTGCGATTCGTCACTGGTAACAAGATTCTCCGTATCCTCAAGTCTCAAGGTACGCACATGTATATATTCCATCGTTAGTGGGAACTCATGCACGATCTTTCGCTTCCTCCCCCTCTTCTCTCTTGTCTTCCTCTCGTATCTTTTGATACCATGCCTTTTATTTGGGGATAGGACTTGGCCCATCCATCCCTGAGGACCTCTGGCACCTCATTAAAAAGGCGGTCGCCGTTCGCAAGCACCTCGAGAACAACAGGAAGGACAAGGACTCTAAGTTCCGTCTTATCTTGATCGAGTCGAGGATCCACAGGCTTGCTCGCTACTACAAGACCCAGCAGAAGATCCCCACCACTTTCAAGTATGACTCTGCTACTGCCTCCACTCTCATTGCCTGAAGATCTTGTTCTTGCCATGTTGTCGTATGCATATGTCATCAAAATTCATTTATGCTTGTGACATTCATCGATATCCTGAGGATTACTTCGCCTCGACTCTTGAATAGGTATCATTGGTGGCGTATGCCTCAAGTGCGTATGCGGCACGACTTCAACTACCCGCAGCCCACTCTTCTCTTATCGAGCGCCGTTCTACGGTGTATATGGCGAAGGCCAGCCGCGTTTACTAACACAAGGCCATGAGTGCCTTCGGAATTACGTTTGTGTTCACTAGATCTTTCGTGGCGTATGCCCCCACAAGCGGCAGACTGGATTCTCCTTCATTTCGCTTCGGTTATTACGAGCATCACAGACAATAGGTTATCCCAAACTGGCCACGCCCTCCCAATTCAACCGCTACTCAGTCGCTCATCCTTAGTCTTTTGGAAGGTCGCGACGTAGGCACTTAGCCTCGTTCGAGTATTTGGTTGGATCCCCCACCGAACCATTACCGAAAGCAGAGAAAAATGGGATCTGGTCTATCCTTTCCTCGACAGGTGTGACCGCGGACCATTCTTTACTTGCCGAATCCCGTCCTGGTTCCCAGCATTGCCGTCTTCAGCGATGCCGATTCATTCCAGGGCATGGTCCGATACATATATAAAGAGACTTTAGGGCACTCTGCAAGCCATTGTCCCTTCCCCCTGTCCATCCAACATGACTAGCGCTCAGCCTATCACGCGAATCGCTGATACTCTAGCCTTGGTGGAAGACTGCGTCAAGGATCTCATATCTTACCCAGCTGCAACCTCGCAACCATGCATCGCTGTTGACCTTGAGGGCGTCGACCTTTGCCGTCACGGCCGGGTTTGCCTTGTCCAGATGAAAGCGAACCATTCTCGGATTATCTGGCTTTTGGACATTACTGTCCTTGGTCGGACGGCCTTTGACCATCCAAGTTCGGATGGTACGACCGTGCGGGATATTCTTCAATCTACCTCGATTAAGAAGGTAAGGTGCTGTCCCGTTGACTAATAACCCTTTCTGATCACTCGTTCTGTGTCGCAGATATTGTTCGACGTACGTCGTGATGCAGAAGCGCTGTATCACATCTACGACATCGACATGCACAACGTATGCGACCTCCAAATCGTCGAAATCGCCGCTCGCCAATCCAATCGAAACAGAACTCAATTCGTCAAGGGTCTAGCTCGGACTATCACCGACTACCTCTCTCCCGGTGCCGAATGGACACTGATCAAAGAACGCGGTGTCGCTCTTTTCAGTCCTCGTGAAGGTGGTTCGTTTGAAGCTTTTGAGCGAAGGCCTCTCGACCCTGCCATCGTCGAGTACTCCGCCCAGGACGTAGCGTTGCTCGCTTCTCTAGAGGCGAGGATGATGTCGAGGTTCGGAAGCTTCACGTCGAGCAGGTACAGTTGGGGACATAGAATTCAGGTGGCCTCTGAGAAGAGGCTTACGGAAGCTAAGAGTCCTATCTATGACGGGGAGGGTCGTCACCGAGCTCTCGCACCCGTCATTTGAAGACAAGAGTCATGTAGTTGTTGCTTGTGTCGGCTCACGCTGCTGTTTCGTACCGCTAAGATCTGTGATGTACTTGTATGTAGATTGAACCAACTTTTGCTCTCCATTTGCGCCAATAATGTCCTATCATATGTAGAGGACTGAACTCGTTATGGGGTGTTTCGGTCAGAGATTTATCTATCCGCGAGCATTCAGACACCACTGGGACAAGTCGCTATTAGCCCGTTGCAGTTACCCAGGCGGCATAGATTGGGGTAACGACCCATCGACCTTGGCAACTCACTCACACACACGTGCGGGTCCAGCTGGGCAATTTGTTCTGCATCTCCTCTAGAGACGCTGAAAAATGAGGGTAAGAGGAAGGGCGTTTTCGACAACGCTACAAAGAAGCAAAGGGATTTGTAGTGATGCAGGCATTCGTCGCTACTCTCAGTAATGGCTCCTGCACCAATTGAAGGGAGCGCTAATGCATTTCAGGCAGATGTAGCTACAGACAGTCTGGAGGTCTGTTGGACTTGAGCAAACTCGATGTGATGGGTTCCTCTACTTCTAACAGAAAATCCGGGTCTGATTCGTCTAGATCTCGAACTTTGGACTCCATCGGTTGGCGCTTCCGCTCTAGTTACTGCCCGACGAATATTGAGAACGAGGCGCGATCCCTATAGGTGTTATGAAAGCGAGTCAGTCATTCTAAAGGTCTTTTGACTCGCGCGATCACGGAAAGAAGGCTACGCACCACAAATGAGTAAGTGGCAAAAGTCCACCTAGACGAAGATACGATTTGTCAATATCTGGGGGACGGAAGGGAGCAGCGAGTCCGGGAGACGTACGGCCATGCTGGAAGGAAATAGAACCCGAGCTCATAGAACGACATGAATGTCGATAATATCATAATACCTGGGGATTGCTTCCACATGAATACGCTTGACCAGAGCTTCAGGGAGGAGACATACCAAAAAGCCTTTGAGAGGATTCAAGGTGATATATTGCACCAAATTATTGTGAGGGAAGGAATAGAAAACAGCACTTACACCAAGAATGCAAAGGCACCATCGCTGAAGAACGCGGCCAATAACGGGGAAAATATGTTGCTTTCCTTGAGCCTACGATACTGGACTCGTCCATCCGCGCCTATGAGGTATTTCCTCAACTTGAACAGCATGAACCCAAAGTACGTGGCTGAGACGACAAGGAATCAGTATATCATCCGCTAAGTCGTAGAAAATTCGTGGGCGTACCAGTATTCGACGTGCTAACAACCCTATAAGAGAGGCGTGAGTCTGTATGGAACGCCTGAGCATTCGCGGGTCCATACTCACCAATTCGCCATGTATAAGTTGAGTTTAGCCTTCGTTACTGGGGTCGTGAGGCCTATACACCCGAATCTCTCTGACAGAGCGTTGCGGGGAGGTAGAGGCATTGCACTGAAGTCTGTCAGGCGCCAGATCGCGTAAAATCCAAACTAGGAATTTGGGTGAGCTTTTCCGAGCGCGACGGGAAACATGGCTAGGCCGCCGCTCCGTACCGATGATTCCGCTGCGAGTCCATCACCCGTTGAGTGAGATCCATAGTAGCAAAGAGAGAGAAAGGAGCACCGAGCGCCAAAACAATTAAGAAAGCTAGGACTAAACACTCAAACGAAGAAATGCGTCAGTGGTGACCAGGAAAAGTAACAAAAAAGGGAAGCACCTTTCCGATTCGTCCCATACAGTGCGTAAATTCGCATGATACAGATGATATCGATGACCATCATCGAGAACTTGCCTCCAGCTCTGTGGAGGTCAAAATTTAGCTCGGACTGGTTGGCAGCCATACTACTGGCAGTCTGGATGGAACTCACAAGCTCATCACTCGAACGTACGTCCTGCAGCTAAAACCGTTTCAATGATGTGATCTGATGAGGCAAAGCCAGTAAAGCAGACGTACAACTCAAGAGAATGAAGTCAGACCAAGTCAAGCTACATGGTAGAAGAGGCTAATATAGATAGCGTACCTGTGCTGAGGGGTCATGGATAGTCCCCGCTGGAGACGGTTAGCGCGGAGGTACACGACAGTACGCCTGCTCCAGCAAGACTTACCGATAAGCATGATGCTAAGCGAAGAGTTAGATCAGCTGCGCTCCAGTCACAAAGAAGAGCCATAGAAATACACACATAACAAGAGCGATGCTATAGTACCTGGTTATAAGATACAACACCTTCGAAAGGGACCACTTCGCCCTATACGCCAACTCTTCAGCGCCGATTCGGAGGCGTGAGGGGGGCTTATTACGAACTTCCAAATGAATTTGAGCTGGTCAGCCCCAGGTGTTAGCTTCAGTGTTTGAAATGGAGCAAAATTTCGAGCCAACCTCATCCTCGAACAAAGAGCAGACATCGCAGATGAGGAATGTGAGAGCACCGGCTACAAAAGAAGGTGAGTTAGCGAAGGCAAATCTAGGACGGTTGGGGCGGTATTACCCACCTTTCGAGTACCCTTCATCTAGAGAAACCTTGAGAGCTGATAAAAAGATCTCAAGGGCGTCCATGGGCCCTCACAGGACGAGCAACTAGGTGAGCTAGAGATATGTAAGCGGGCGGTCTTCTTCTACCGTGCCTGTCCTGGACTCGAATGAAAAGAGAATCTGAGGCCCGTAGTGCCCGGAATAACTTGGCATTTTATCCAGTCAGCAATCAGGTAAGAGCAGCAAAGGGAAGTGCATCAAAGAAATGCTGATCCAACCATTCCGATTCAATAGCACTTGACAGTTATCGTATTTATGGACAGGTTTTGACGTGACTGGTCCCTGTATCAGGTATTAATATCTAGAACGACTTAGTGAGCAATCACCTCGGACTTGGCGGTTTGGCACGCATAATAATCGGGGTATTGCAAGGAGAAGGTCGGGGTGAGGTGCGGATTATTTGTCCACCTTCGAGGGGGACACAGTGCCGGCACGCCGCATTGAGGGCTGGGGGCTTCGATCATGACTTTCGGCAGCAAGAAACCTTGTTTTATTCAAGCACCACGAACGAACACGATACAATTTTCATGATGGAAAAAGAATAAAAGTGATTAATGAATGCTGTGAATCTAATACAGGTGAAAGAGCGCGACAAGACTACTCAAGTCTTCTATCAAAGAATCCAATGATCAACCTCCCTACAAAGACAAATGCCAATCAGCGAGATGAGGATGTGAGGGGTACCAAACACACATAGCCAAGTTGGAACCGGTAACGGTGTGGCCTAGGTGACTACGCCCTTGCGCCTGGGCGAAACAGTGGCAACATCGTCGCAACGAGAAGCGCCCCCACTAAGACCATAATCCTACATAACAGATCCACAACTGTCAACAATAGTCCGAAGATGAATGATGATTACTTACAGGAGCCACAGCTTCTCCGTGACCTTGCCAGCTTCGGCCTTTAAGCCCTCCAACTCCCTCTTTAAGCCCTCCAACTCCCTCTTTGAGCTCTCCAGTTCCACCTCGACTTTCGCCATAATTGCCGTCTCTGACTCAGTCTGCCTAATGAGTTTTATCTCCAATCGAGCGATCGAGCGTTCAAGGAAAATGACTGAAAATGTGGTTTCAGCAAACAATGATAATTGAAAAGACGAGGAACCAGAGGGACTGACCTTGTTTGGAGGGGGATATGTTGAGCTCATCCGAGCTTGTAGATCCCGCTCGGGACCTAGCGTCAGAGTCTCCATCGTCTATGGTTGGTGTGCAAAAAGTTGATCCGGTAGTGATTTGACGAGTAGTGGTACGAAGGCGAGTGCGTCGGGGGAAAAGATGGGGAACGAGGAGAGGGAGGAATAAGGGCCTTTTTTGTTCCCTTTGAAAAGGAGAGTTTGGAGTCATGATATAAGTATGGACTGCTATGACAGGGGGCAAGAAACATTTTAAAGGAGTCTCATGTTTGGCATGTCTCGGCAGACAATGCCGCGGTCGCAGTTTGAAAAGGAGAAAATGATTTCAGCACGACAACTCATCGCTGTAGAGCACTGAGAAGATATTGACTGCTGTAAACCCAGTACAAATATTGTCGATACTTCCGTTTCATTATGTCTCCATCAAGCCTCCAATAGAATGGCGCTTGACTTGGGCAAACTGCATGCGACTGCTAGCGAAGGCCCTGGGTCTGTAACACTGGGCGCTACTGTGGTACAGATAATCTTCCGCAACATCCTGACAGGGTGTTCCTTCAACTCAATAACAGACCCTGGATGGATTTTTGCTTTATGAGACACCAAACGTTCCATGCCCACCAGTCGAGCCTTACATCTGCGGACCAGGATCTCACTGATATCAACATCAACAATATTTTAAATTATCTACCAAAGATTGAGACATAAAGAGCGATTCTATCTACTAATTAGCTATAGAGTATATGGGATGTGTGGTGTCCGTCGAGCGGCGATGGAGCGAAAAGTGGTCGTGTCGAATGAGGTATATCTATGATTGAGTACACAAAGCGAGATCGAGATGGCCCATGGATATTCTACTCGTTCTTGCTAAGGGCTTGCAGCTGTACATACTCGTAATAGTCGCCCTTCTTTTGGATGAGCTGATCATGAGTACCGAATTCGCTGACCCGTCCCTCCTTGATGAAATAGCTGTCGAAAGAAAGGTCAGAAAATTAGCGATGGCTCCGAGTACTAGATAAGCCGGCCACTTACATCCTATCAGCATTCTGGATAGTGGACAACCGATGCGCGATGGCGATGGTCGTTCGTCCCTTGGCGGCCTGGTCGAGCGCAGCCTGGACTACCTTCTCAGAGTGAGAGTCAAGGGCGGAGGTGGCCTCATCCAAAAGCAAGACCTTGGGGTTACGGAGGAGAGCACGAGCAATTGCGATACGTTCTAAAAATGAGTTTGTGATCAGCTCATAAACTTCTGGAGACATCTGACTCGACTTACGCTTTTGACCACCAGACAGCTGAGAACCTTTTCCACCAACTTCGGTATCAAAGCCACTAGTGAAAGAAGTCAGTCAGTTTGAGAGAACGAAGTGGAGAGAGAGAAGACCATGAGCTAGCTTACTTGGGCAAAGACTTGATGAAATCCAAGATGTTGGCATCGCGACAAACAGCCTCGAGCTCTTCCTGAGTAACCTCGGACTCCGGCTTGATAGCGCCGAGAAGGATATTGAATCGGACGGTTCCGGCGTACAGTGTAGGCTCCTGAGAGACAAGGGCAATGTGCTTGCGATAGTCCTGGACGTTGAATTCAGAGATCTTCTGGTCGTCGAGCTGTCGTATGTGGGGTAAGTTAGGGACCTCCTCAATGGAACGAAAACACGAACATAGATATCTCCAGCGAGGGGGTCGTAGAATCGTTCCAACAGCTGAATACTACCGATCGAAAATAGTGTCAGTTCGAATACCAGAGGCCAATGCGTTGAAAGGAGACGTACACAGTACTCTTTCCAGACCCACTTGCACCAACGAGCGCAACATAAGTTCCAGGCTGAACTTCAACCGACAATTCGCGGAGGACTCGGACACCAGGGCGGGTGGGGTACCGGAAATGGATGTTGTCCAGTCGAATATGGCCCTTAACATCACCATGGTTGAGCTTCTTGCCTTCATCAGACTCAGCGTCGACTTCGGGGACGGAATCGAGCAGCTTGATGATATCGGAACCGGCTCCTTTGGCGGTGGAGACGTCAGGTACGAAGGAGAAGACGTTTCCGGCGTTGACAGCGCCGAAAGTGGTACTCTAATCCAAATAATCAGCGACTCAATTCGTAGGAATTAGATGAAGGACGCACCATCAAACCAATGAAGAACTGGAAAGTCGAAGCCTCAAACGTCGAAACCAACTTAGACCCGTACCAGAACACAAGTGCAATGACAAACATCGCGAAAGACTGCGAGAGCGCGTAAAGACCGTTACTCCAGATAGCCGTGCGATTGGAGTTCTTGAGCGGAACCTCGAGACTCTGACTGTACTGCTCCAAACAATCCTTTTCGCGTGTGAGCGAGGCGACAGTGCGGATGGAACCAGCAGCTTCGCAAGCCAACTGCGCGGATTCTTCGTGTGCCTTCTTGTTGGCTTGGTCCTTGAGGACAACGACGTGCTGAAAGAATAGTTTTTAGTCAGCTGTGGTTGGATGCAGTGAGAACGCGACGCACCAAGCGGATGTAACCGGTGGACAACAAAAGAGGGGTGCAAGCTATCGATTCATTGTGTGAGCAATAGGGACGAGAAGAGGGTATAGATGATCGTACCAATAGCGACGAGAGCGAGCTTCCAGATCCAGATGAGACCAACGATGGATCCAGCGATGACGGTTGCGAACGCTTGGACAATGGCACCGAGCGTAACACCAGCCAAACCGTTGACCTTCTGCGGGTTCTCACTGAGGTTGGCAGTCAAGGCGCCAGTCTACGAAAAAGAGTGTTAATAAGTGAAAAGGAGAACGAGAAACGGGATTCCTTACGCTATTCTCATCCTTGTCAAAGAACGAGATATCTTGACGAAGAATAGCCTTGAAACTGAGTGAACGAAGTCGGGCAGTCAAAGTCGCAGCTGCGTTCGCAAAGAAGTAGTTCTGGAATCCAACAGCGAGAGCGGAGATGATCGACATAATGAAGAACCAAAGCGCGTTGCGATCGCCGGCGTGCCTCTTCTGTGCGTCGGTGGGAAGGGAGAAGCCTTCCATAGCCTTGGAATAGACGATACCGAACGCTGGGTAGATCATACCGGTCACTGTAAAAAATTGATAAGTGGTTATGCAAACGACGAAGTTGCAAGAATACTCACTGCAAGCGAAGATCGCAGCGAAAGCATAGTTCCTCCACTGATCAGGTACCAACAGCGCCATACGCTTGAAGAGCGTCGGAAGACTCAAATCACCTTCCTCCTTAGTGTCCGCACCCAACCTCCTCTGCTCAATGATCTCACTAGCCAATGACCGTCCAGTATTCCTTCGTCCAAGAGGGATCTCATCCCGCGCCGACGCCACAAAGTCTTCCTCGTCTTCCTCAGAGTCGTCATCGGCTTTGGTGGCTTGGTGTTCCTGGCTTTCCCTGAGTTTCTGAGCTTGCACGAGGTGAGCGTAGGAGCCTGCACGAGCGAGCAGTTCGTTGTGGTTTCCGCTCTCCAAGACGAGTCCGTCGCCCATAACGTAGATAACATCCGCATCCTTGATAGTCGAGAGACGATGAGCAATGGTAATAGTGGTACGACCTGAACAACACAGGTAAGCAGCCGCCTCATCACATCTGCCGTCAAATCAAAAGTCCGACTTACCTGCGGCGGCCTTGTCCAAAGCATCCTGGACGATACCTTCAGATTGGGTGTCAAGAGCGCTGGTAGCCTCGTCGAGCAGCAAAATTCGAGGATCCGAGACGATAGCCCTGGCGATCGCGATACGTTGCTTCTGGCCTCCGGAAAGCAGGAAACCGCGTTCACCGACCATCGTATCATACCCATTCGGCAACTTGCTAATGAAACCGTCGGCGTTTGCTTTGACACACGCTTCCTTGATCATCGCAAACTTCTCTTCCTCTGGCGCGTTCTCGTAGGGGGTATTGATGAGTCCGTAGGCGACGTTCTGCTTGATAGTCGTAGCGAACAACGTAGGCTCTTGCGACACAAGACCGATCTGCGACCTCAGCCACTTGACGTTAAGCTCCTTCAAGTCGACACCATCGAGTTTGACAACACCAAAAGTGGGGTCGTAGAACCGCTCCACAAGAGAGACGATGGTGGACTTGCCAGAGCCGGATGCACCGACGAGAGCAGCTGTCTTCCCAGCGCGGAAGGTGATGTTGAGTCCTTTCACGACTTGGATGGTGGGTCGAGAGGGGTAGCTGAACCTGACGTCTTCCAAAGAGATTTCGCCGACGACTGTTTCGGGCCTGAGACCTCCCGGGTTGGAGGAGTCGATGGAAGGGACGCGGTCGATTGTTTCGTAGAGTTTGGCGGCGGCACCGCAACCGTGAGTGAGAGCTGGAAAGCGGGAATCGGTTTTATTACCTCTTGCAACGTCCGGGAAGCGAATGGCGGATGAATGCACGTACCTTGGATCTCAGGGGCAAGCATAGTCAAAGAGATAGAACCGATGAGGATGGCCAGGAAGACGTTGACGACTTGACCAGCATCAGCTGCGAGAGAACATGTCAGAAATCTCTGGTGATAGACACAATAACGAGTTCCGTACCATGGCCCTGAATGATGAGCGTAGTTCCGAAATGGAAGGCTAGGCGAAAGGCCGTTAACGCAGAGCCCTACTGGAGAGGAGGAACATTGCTCACCGAGGCCGTAAGAAGCATAGATGACAAAGAAGAAGAAGCCCAATCCTCCACCATTCCATATCGCCGACTTGAGCTCCACAACGAGCGACTTATCGACATGGACATCATACATCTTCGAGAGAATCTTCTGAGTTCCGAAGGCCTGGGCAGTTCGAACGGTAGAGATAACTTCTTCAGCCAAGCTACCACCATCGGCGACATATGCCAGCGACATCCTAGCAGTTGCGGACAAAAAAAAAATAACAAAACGGTTTAGACAAAAAAANTGGGGAAGATAGTTGACAATACGCACTGCTTGTAGGTAGAGATGAATTTGTTCATAACACCACCGGCGATAGCCATGCAAGGCAGGATCGAAGACATAGCAAGCGCGAGCCTCCACTGCCTCACATACGCCAGAACGAAACCGGTGATGAAAGCCGACAGGAAACTAACAGTGAGCGCAACCTTCTCCGACGTAGCTTGTTGTACCAGATCTGATTCGGAGCATCGCAGAGTCAATGGGATATCCAGATGATGAATCAAACGAAAGGAACGTACGAGTATCTGTTTGGATTCGAGTAGCAACCTCTCCGGCACCGACGTTATCGAAGTACGCAATATCCTGGCGCAGAACCGCTTCCAGGTACTTCTCGCGTGTGCGTTTGGCGTTGACCTCTCCCGTGTAGACCCAGACGAACATATAGAGGTAGGTGCACACGAACATTGCAATACCTACGTATCAAGTGGCCCGCGAGTCAGTCACTGTGTGCCATAAACCAAGGGAGTGCGTGCCGGTGCTCACCGATATAAGTCAGATAACTAGCATCCAGCGACGCGATCCTTCTGAACGACGCAGCAGCCTCAGGGACCTGAGCCGCAGCTTCTTGATCACCTCCCTTAGCGAGGGCGACGACGGTTGCGAAATTGACGAAATCGCGGGTGAGGTTTCCGAAGAGGAGCGACATCAGAGGCTAGAAACGCACGGTGAGCGACCCAGCACGGACTAGAAAATAGCTCAAACGCACCTGAGCCGCACCCGCCGCTGCAGCAGCGACCAGACCCACGAGATTAATCATGATCTCAAATCTAGTCGCAAACCTAGACGCCGCACACCCCAACGCTCAGAACACGAGGTAAGAGGGTAGGTCGTAGGGACGAAGAAACGTACCGGAAAAGCTTGAAAAACGACACAGGCGCCAAACCCGGTCTTTCCTCCTCTTGTTGTCCAGATCCTTTCTGCTCGACGGACGCCTTCTCATCGGTACCCTTCAATTCTTTCGAGGGCTTCCTCGATTGGCCGTCGACTGCCGTGGCCTTTTCGTCCACGCTACCAGGCCTCGTCGACATGATTGAAGTCGATTGAGCACTCAATCAATCAGTCGGTCGGTCTGTGGCAAGGCAAATGTTGGGAAGTGCCTGGGGGTGGGTGGGAAGTGACGGACGATAAATTACTAGGGAGAGAAAAGAGTGCGGCGACGGATGCGGTTTATAAGGGCTGGAATGGCCTCATGAACTCTGATATAATTATCATGCCATGATAGTTTCCAAGTACCACCTGTGTGCGGCGCCGAGCTTGGACGGGGGATGTGAAATCCTGATTGTGAAATGAGCCTGACCGTCGGCGGCCGTGCCTAATCCATCCATCCATGTCAATGATTTGACGACGTCGTCGGAGTCTCAGGACTCGAGACATCATGCACACAAGCGCAGGCGCCCGAGTTTGCAGGACGCAAGAGGAGAAAATGGGAGATATTGCGTCGCCCGAAGATGGTGGCTTGCACGACCTCTGTTACGGTACTGCCGTCGTACACCGTAACGCATGGGGTCAGGGCCCGGGCCTTGCGAAGAATCTCCGCATTGTCCAAGCCAAGTCAATGATGGTATCTGATCGATCGTTTGAGCAATCGTTCCCGATCAGGTGGCTGAGCATTGGAAGGAGGACGCCTGAAGGAGGACGTCTTCAATTCAGCCACCATGACCATGGCGAGCTCGAACAGAGTCCGTGAAACTGGAAGGGCATGGGTGTACCTTCCTACTAGTGCCTGAATACTATCTTAGTCAACAACACATGCTGGTAGTTGGGAATGGAAGTAACCCTCACGAAAAGCCATAACAGGCAACGTAGTTGAGTACATATATCGAGCTCCTTGGGCTTTACGGGGCCCTAGTACGGTGCGTTCATGGCGTCTGTGTCACAGCAATTCGTTTCTGGAAACCTAGATCCCATTGCGTTCCCACACCGGGATGAGTTTAGGTATCGTGCAGCCAATTCGAAACAGAAGAGCCGGGCGCCACTGGATGACTACGATTCAACACGTAGCTATTGAGTAAAGTTCAAAGCACCGAGGCGCCGACACATAATCGATGATGACGGGAGAGGAGAACATGCCACGGTCCGATTACGTATCGCTACAGAATGCGCCAAGAGCATCACGTCCATTCTACGCTCACAGCTCTGTTCAACGACGGAACCATTTCCAACATCTATGTACTTGGTATCGAAGATGTTGATAGACTTTGGATCGCCGTGTTGATTCTTGGCCAAGAAACACGGCTACTCACGGAAGGGACAATCATTTGCGTGGCATGATGCATAGTATTCATGGGGTCGTGCTCATAAAAGAAAGATAGCATGCAATAGAGGAGGTAAAAACAATATCATTTATGCAATGAGCTTGACGACACCGCCAGCCTCCTTGATTTTTTTCCTGTTGCGATATCAGTACACCAACGATCACAGCGAAAAAGAACACCACGCACTCTGCAAGAGCCGAGACGAAGCGAGCCTTCACGATGAAAGGCAACTCTGGGAGCCTTTAAAGGAGCGAGATCAGTTAGGCAGATACAAGGATGAAGATCACAGCGACGTACTTTCCGTTACCCAAAACCTTTCCGTATCCGTGTCGGAGGGTGTCGATAACAGGCACAACGTCGGATTTAGCAGTCAAACCCTTCTTCTCCTCCGCGGGGACAAGGCTCCAGAGCTTGTCGACGTTGATGACCGGTCGCCAGTACTGGTTTTGGGTCAAGTGGAAGTGGCGCATACCAACTTTACCGAAGTAACCAGGATGGTACTTGTCGAAGTTGGTTCTTAGAAAGAAAGATAGATGTCAGGAATCGCACAGAAATCGCCAATCGAGAGGCAGAGAGCACTCAGACTCACCGGTGATGGTGCTGACCACCAGCGAGACCACGACCACCTGGATGCTTGCGGTGCTTTCCTACACGACCGTGACCGGCGGAGACATGACCACGGTGCTTGCGAGTCTTCGAGAGATGGGTAGGCATGGCGTCTACAAGATCCAAAGAAACAGAAAACCAAGATCAGTAAAACCGTTAATCGTCCAACCGCCAATACATCAAAAACGCCATCCAACGCCTCCAGAACGCATCCAGCCTCGAAACCAACGTTTTCGGGTCGAAAAACCTGGAGAACACGGCCTGAACGTCTTCTGGAGCGGCGACGACCAGCAATTCGGTGAAAACGGCGAGGATACTGACCTTGAGGGTGGTTGGGTGTGGTGGTCGTCGAGGCCTGGGGACGCAATCAAGATTCCAGGCGCCGCGCCACACGTACAAACAGATACAAACAATGGATCAAGTCGCTCGTTTTGACTGGATCTCCTTGTCTTTGACGGCCACCAACGGTGAGTGTTGCTCTTTCTCATTCCCCTTTACATGATGGTACATATTTATTGTCGGTGAAAATCACTTTGATGATCGCACTTTCTTTTGCTGAGCTCTCCTTCACATTCGCTGGAACATTCGCTGACGTCTTCCAACAGGTCCAACCTTGCCAGATTTTAGGTCAGTCAAGGTTCTAGTAATCCCCCTTGTACGGAACGTGTACCATAAATATTCAATCTATCCTGTTCGCCCTACAATCCACCCAGTAAAACTGACTCGGTGCGCGAGTAGATTCGACTTGAACCAACATGAACGCACCACCACGATATGAGCTGTTCGTCCTCGAAGACGGCGAGAAACCGTGCGTCTAAGCCTTTCCTTTCCCCTCAATTCGCGTTGAGCACATGATCGTTGGTCTTTAGAGTCGAGGTCACGGAGGATACCAAAATCCCCAACGCCGCGACAATAAAGATCGTAAAGCAGGATCACACTCTGGGCAACATGCTACGAGCGTGCGTCGTCATCGTCCCTCCTCTTAACCTCAGAACCTCATATTACCATTCGCTGCTACCTACAGCCAACTCCTCGCCACCCCTCACGTCCTCTTTGCCGGCTACAAAGTCCCCCACCCTCTGCACCCTTACTTCCAGATCAAAATTCAAACCGACGGCACCATCACCCCACAAGACGCCCTCGAACAAGCCGCCTCAAAACTCATCGGGACCATCTCGGATTTGGAAGCTAAATTCCGAAGAGAGTTCACGTTCAAGGGTAACGAAGCGGACGGCACTGGTGCTGCTGACGATCCCTACGGTACCGGGACTGCGTGGTCGGGCACCAGAGATTACATGGACTTCTGAGGAAGCCTGCGCTGTCCTTTTGCGTATGGGATGCTCATCAGCATTTTATCGTTGCAGTATGTGTATATTTCCTCTTGTATTTCTAATACCATAATAGCATCCCCGAACGTGCAATACGCTCGAAAAGCTTGCTGGGGACGCCCTTGCGATCGGCTTCCTCTAGCTCAAAGAAGCTTTGGAGAAGCGAGCTGTCGCTCTTTGGGGCCTCTGTTGGGTATAAGCATTGCAACCAAGCGGGACCGGACGGTAGTCTAGCGCTTTTATCGTTATTGCTACCCAGCCAGCCATGAAGTATCACGTGGTGTCGCGAAGAGATGGCAATTGTACTTGCCGCAGAAGATTTTAAACGAGAGCGATTTGCAGAAATCTCAGTTGCCATGAGATCAGGTGCAGGGTGGATGTAAGTGTTTTACCATCTCGGCACATTAATGACTAATAGAGGAGGGCGGCCATTCTCCTTTTCTCAGACGCTGCCCTTTCGCGACTTATTAAATTCTACCTGACGACAACTCAGAGTGAGCAGTGGGGATGGAGAGATCAACCAATCAAGTGTAGACGGTTTCTACAAGAAGTGGGGCACGTGTGTGATGGACATTAATGTTTGTGCCGAGATAGATAGGTTCCCGAAGCGGAAGGCGACCTTTCTCAATCCTCTTCCCCCCCCCCCCTTGACGCCTGCCATCCGATCCCCAGGGGGAAAGAAAGGAGAAAAAGGAGGGAAAAAAANGGCGGAACCAACATTCGCACCGGATGTTTTTTCCAAAAGTCGACAACTCAGACCGCACCAACCATCATGTCCGGCCGCTGGGGATCAAGGATTGCTCATCTAGAGAATTCAACAGCTCATCCACCGAGTTCGGCATGGGAAACTCTCAGAAGTGCGGGTCAAGCTGCTCTGATCCTGCGCCTCCTTCGGGGAGTTGTAACGACGACAAAGGCAAAGGAGAGCACGCTATATTCTCGGAGAACCCATCCGCTGAGCTCTACAGGCGCGTGGAGCATTTGGAGAGCACTGTAACGGAGATGAAGCGAGACGGTTCGGTACGGACATTCAAGTTCATCGTCGACGCGGATGAATTGACACTTTTTCTAGAAGGAAGCGTATCAACAACTCTCAACTCGGCTCCAGCAAGTTGACGCGAAGATCGATCAGCTATTGCTGGCCCGTCATCCACCCGATGCGACTCCTACAATTTTCAATTATCGCCCCAAAATTAGCTACCAAGACTCAATGAACACCGTTCGCGTACGCGAGAATAATGTGAACTCGCACAACAACCATTCAACGCGGACACATTGTAGGGGGTCGTCGACGTCGTACCGCACTCACCGTTCTAGCCCTGCGGAAAGCTCGCCAGGGGAGGGCAATACTGGGGAGCAAATGGCTCCAGAAAATCTAGGTCAACCACACCGTCGATCATCATACTATAAATGTTCTTGCTGATTCCTCGTTACCCTTTCAGCACCCTTCGCATCAGCCACTGCTCCGGAGAGACCAGGATCGCATATGGACTCGCGTTCTCCCAGGCCGGGGGGNAGTGGGTCAAACTGCGAGCAGCGATTTCGTCCCAGGAATTGCTACCCCAGACGAAACGCATAGCACCTTTCTCGGGCGGCTATTGAGGTTCATTGTTTGCCTATGAGGTAGAGTTTTCCCGCCAGAGTCCTTCCTCACTGGGTTTCGGGATAACCCCACGTTTCTATTACCTGTAGGGCGCATGTATCTCATTTTCATGGTGGCTGTCAAGACAGGAATCACAATTGCTTGTTTGCATCTATTTGCACCTGTGGCTGGAAAATTCGCTTGTTGAAAGGAAATCGCAACCTGCGATATAGTCGGTGCTGGCGAAGTAGCTCACGAATAGCAGGAGGGTCTCCGGAGTATGAGAAACAAGCGATCATCATCCCTGCAAAGATATGGTGTATGGAAACTCTGCCATGGTTTATTTTTCACGTTCTGAAATGCAAGTTTTGATGATGGCAGGTGAACGTAACTTCAGAACTATCATTCGAGCTGACTAGGCCGCTTTCGTTTTCGACGTTGAGTATATGAGTTTCACCCTCATTTCAGACGGCGGAGGGGAAATTTTAGTACGTATCTTTACTTCTTGACCCAATGCAACAGGTTGAAAACCATTCAACTTCTTGCTCATGAACTTTCGTTTCTGATTCTTTCACTTCTTGCTATTGGACGGACGACGGTGCGATCTATGCAAGTACGTTCTGGTGGTGTCAATGAAGCGACGCACCCTGTAGTTGGTCCTGCTTGTATGACCGTGTCTCAACCGTCTACGGTACTATCGGTTTTCCCTTGCTCTCAGAAAGTCGGCTGAGCGTCTGTGAACGCTTCGTGGACTATACCCGGCCCTCTAGATCCGAAGTCAGACACTCTGTGCAGGCATTCTTGCCGTGTTCGTAAGGAGTTAGATATCTCTTGCCTTCTTGTAATACATTAAATCACTTGATGATTTCTTTTGCTGACCTCCCCTACTCTTGCTGGAAATTCACTGACGTCTTTCGACAGGTTCAGCTTTGCCGGATTATAGGTGGGTCAAGGTGCTAGTAATCCCCCTTGTACTGAACGTATACTCTAAATAGTCAATCCATCCTGTTCGCCTTACGATCCCTCAGTAAAGCTGACCGGATGTGCGAGTGAATTCGATTTGAATCTACATGAACGCACCACCGCAACAAAGCTGTTTATCCTCGAGGATGGCGAGGAGCCGTGCTTCCTTCGATTCGCGTTGAGCACATGATCGTTGGTCTTCAGAGTCGAGGTCACGGAGGGCATCAAGATCCCAACGCCGCGACAATAAAGATGGTAAAGCAGAATCACACTCTGGACAACTTGCATGCTACGAGCGTGCGTCGTCACCATCCCTCTTTCCTAGCCTCAGAACCTACTTCCAGATCAAAATACAAACCGAAGGCACCATCACTCCACAAGACACACTCGAAGAAGCCGCCTCAAAACTCATCGGTACCATCTCGGATTTGGAAGCTAAATTCCGACGAGAGTTCACGTTCAAGGGTAGCGAAGCGGACGGCACAGGTACTGCTGATGATCCCTACGGTACAGGGACTGCGTGATCCGGTACCAGAGGTCAGATAGACTTTTGAGGAAGCCTGCGCCGTCCTTTGCTTACGAGATGTCTGTCAGCATTTTATCCTTGCATTATGTGTATATTTTATCTTGTATATCTAATATCACAATAGCATCGCTGAACGTGCAGTACGCTCGAAAGGCCTGCTGGAAACGCCTTCGCGGTCGGCCTCCTCGAGCTCGAACTTGAAGTTTTGGAAAAGCTAGCTGTCGCTTTTTAAAGCCTCTGTTGGGTGTAAGCGCTGCAACTAACCTGAATGTCACCATTTGTCGCCGCAGAAGACCCAAAATGGCAACAATCACCATAATGTGTAAGATCTCTGTTGCCATGAGATCAGGTGCCAAGCATCCATGGGCTCTCTAGGTTCAGCTGAAGGTGTTCTACCATCTCGGCACATTCCAGAGACTAACGGGGGGCCAGTCTGTTCTTTTTCAGACACTGCCCTGCGCGACTTGGCTCCCTTTGTCAATCTCTACCTGACGATGGCTAGAGCGAGCAGCGGAGATGGAGACATCTTGGGTTTCGATAGCCGGGCCTCCCAATCAGGACCGGCAAGCGTCCAGACCCTGAGTCGGGCAGGCTGACCGCCGTATCTTCATTTCTTTGCCACCTATATATTGGAGTTGAGGCCGTGCCCTGTACCAGGTTAATTTGAGAAAGCACATCACATGTGGGGCGGTGGCGAACCCGTATATCAGGGAAATGGCCAAGTGTTGCTCGTCCACAGAGTTCGCCCTCAAGAGCTCTCGGAAGCGCGTTTCATGTCAAGTCTTCCCAATCCACTGGACCTCAGGCGACGCTCTGATCCTGCGCCTTCCTCGGGGAGCTGTTACGACGAAGAAGGCCACCCGGAACGCCGCCACGCCTTCTTGGAGGATCCATCCGCTGAGCTCTATAGGCGTGTAGAGCTTCTAGAAAGGACGATCCAGAGGATGAAGCAAGACGAATCAGACAGTCCACTGGTACGGAAAGGCTCCAGTTCATCGTCTGTTGCAGACGCGGATGAAGCAACACTTTTTCCAGAACGATAGGCTTCACAATATCTCAACTCAGCTCCAGCAAGTTCATGCGAAGCTCGATCAGCTGTTGCTCGTCCGCCATCCACACGATACGACTCCTACAAACATCTATTATCGCCCCAAAATTAACTACCATGACTCAATGAATAACGTTCGCGTACGGGAGAATAATGTGGACTCACGCAACAACCATTCAATACGGGCGCGCCATAGGGAATCGTCGACCTCGTACCACACTCCCCGCTATGGCCCTGCGGAAGGCTCGCCAGGGGAGGGCAATACAGGGACAAAAGTGGCTCCAGAAAATCTAGGTCAAGCATACTTTCGTGAGTCGATCATTATCCCATGAATGTTTTTGCTGATTCCTTGTTACCCTTTCAGCACCGTTCGCATCAACCACTACCCCGGAGAGTCCAGGATTGCATATGGACTCGCATTCTCCCAGATCGGGGGAAGTGGGCTCAACTGCGAGCAGCGATTCCGTCCCAGGAACTGCTACCGCAAACGAAACGTCTAGAAGCACCTTTCTCGGGCGACTGCTAAGGTTCATGATTTGCCTATGAATGTAGAATTATTTTTTTTCACTGGGTTTCGGAATATCTCCATGTTTCTATTATCTGTCGGGCACATGTATACAAATGTATTACAAGAGGGTAAGAGATATTCAATTCCTTACGAACATGGCAAGAACACCTGCGCGGAGTCTCTGCCCTCGGACTGTGTATAGTCTCCGAAGCGTTCACAGACGCTCAGCCGACTTTCTGACCGCAAAGAGGGTCGAAACACGTTAACTTGACATCAAAGAGAAAGCAGCCGGCCTGAACAATTGGGCTCGATACTCATGTCTCTGGGATGTATCGAGCCGGGTTGCAATCACCACCACCGCTCCTCGGAACAGTGACACCGTATCAGCAGGTAACTTGGCTGCTGGACTGCTCAGCGTTCTGCCAGGATAATGATATAGATGTTGATGAATAGGAGGGCTGTATCATTCACTCGCTGTAGACTACCATGGCCATACACAGTGATCAGTTGTGAGATAACAGTGAGCCCATAAAATCTGCACTCTCATTGCGATTGTAAGGGAACTTAGTAGGCAAACACCTGAGGAGCGAATGGCGGAGGCTCGGAGTGGAGGATTATTGTTTGTGTGTGTGATTTCCCTTCAGAGCAAGCGAATTTGTCTCCTACAGGCAAATAGATGCAAACAATGAAGGCCTTGGTTTGACGACGACCAACGGTAAGTGTTGCTCTTTCTTTGCCCTTGACATGATGGTATATATTCATTGTCGATGAAAATAACTTCGATGACCGCACTTTCTTTGCTAAGCTTTCCTTCACATTCGCTGACGTCTTTCGACAGGTTCAGCTTTGCCAGATTGTATGTTAGTCAAGGTTTTAGTAATCCCCCTTGTACCGAACGTGTACTATAAACATTCAATCCATCCTGTTTTCCCTACGATCTCCTAGCAAAACTGACTGGACATGCGAATATGAACTGTTCGTCCTCGAAGATGGCGAGAAACCGTGCATGAGCATTCCTTTTTCTTCCAATTCGCGTTGAGCACATGATCGTTGGTCTTTAGAGTCGAAGTCACGGAGGACAGCAAGATCCCCAACGCAACGACAATGAAGATCGGAAAGCAGGATCATACTCTGGGCAACATGCTACGAGCGTGTGTCATCATCATCCTTCCTCTTAACCTCAGAACCTCATATGAGCATTCGCTACTACCTACAGCCAATTCCTCGCTACCCCCCACATCCTCTTTGCCGGCTACACCCTCTGCACCCTGACTTTCAGATCAAAATCCGGACCGATGCACCATCATGCATCACCCCACAAGGCGCGCTCGAACAAGCCGCCTCAAACTCATTAGGACCATGTCTGACCTGGAAGCTAAATTCTGAAGAGTGCATGTTCAAGGGTAGCGAAGCGGACGGCACAAGTGCTGCTGACGATCCCTACGGTACCAGGACTGGGTAAAGAGATTACACGGACTTCTGACACAGTTGCAGTCCTTTGCGTGCGGGATGTCTGTCAGCATTCTATCTGCAGTATGTGTATGTTCTATCTTGTGTTTCTAATACCATGCTAGCATTGCTGAACGTGCAATGAGCCCGAATGGCCTGCTGGAAATGCCTTCGCGGTCGGCCTCCTCGAAGAAGTTCAGGAAAAGCTGGCCGTCGCTCTTTGAGGCCTCTGTTGGGTATAAGCGTTGCAACCAACCGGAACGGGACAACAGCCAGGCGCTTTTGTCGTTATGCTACCTCGGCCAGCCATGAAGGGGTGCGACTCTTCGCGATACCAGCCGCAGAGGACCTCAAATAGAACGATTATCATGTGCGCAAGATCCCAGCTGCCATGAGGCAAGGGATCAGAGTATCAATAGACGGTGGCGTTTATTTGAAGTGAGTGAGTGCTCCGCCATTTCAACACATCCAGCGAGACCAACATGGGAGGTCCCCCAGTCCCCCTTTTGTCAGACACTGTCCCTCCGCGACTTGGCTTCCGTTGTCCTTACTGACGACGACTCGGAGCAAGCAGCAGAGATGGAGACATCAGTGATCCATTGGATCATCAGTTCTCGATAAGTACTGCCTCCACTCAAGACTCAAGACAGGCAAGTGTACAGAGACCTGGCGGGCTAAGATCACCGTATCCTCGTCTTTTTCACCACCTACCTTGTCCGCTACTTGGCAGATGGACGATTGTCACCCATAATCCATCCCAGTCGACCTGCGTTACGCGTCACATGCATGATTCGGAGCGACACTTAACATTCTTTTTGGCCCCTAGGCTGTGTATCACCACAAGCAAGCGTCCGGGCACGAGGCACGTCTTTCTGTGACGTCCCCGACACCGGTGGGACGTCCTTCTGGGAGGTCCTTCGCGGACCGGCGGCATCTTTATGCAAACCCTATGCTGACCGGGAACCAATATTAAATGCGCCTGTCACTGTCGTGATACTGTCCATCAAGCAAGGCGCTTCCCCTTGTGAGATGGGAAGCATGCACTTCGGGGAACCCACATATAAGGGAGTGGCGAGCTATGTATCCCATACCACCCTCCCCAAGTTGCTAGTCCCACGGAAATCTATCCGACAAGCCCCGCTATAGTTCGGCCCATGGAACGGCACGACTCAGACCATATGAAGCAGGATCATGTCCAGCCGTTGGGGAGATCCCTGAAGGGCGCTTCGAGTCTCCTCGACACCCCGGACTTCGTACGACACTCTAATCCGATGCCTCCTTCGGGGAGCCGTAGCGGTGAGGCAGTTCACCTGGAACACTTCCCCGCATTCTCGGAGGACCCTTCCGCAGAGCTGTACAGGCGCGTGGAGCATCTGGAAAGGATGATGGAGGGGATGGAGCAAGACGATTCAGACAGCTCACTGGTACGGAAAGGCTCAACTTCATCGTCTGTTGTGGACATGGATGAAGTGACATTTTTTCCAGAACGAGACGCTTCAAAATATCTCAACTCAGCTCCAGCAAGTTGATGCGAAGCTCGATCAGCTATTGCTGGCCCGCCATCCACACAACGCGGCTCCTACAAATATCTATTATCGCCCCAAAATTAGTTACCATGACTCAATGAACAATGTTCGCGTACGGGAGAATAATGTGGACTCACGCAACAACCATTCAATACGGACGTGCCATGGGGGATCGTCGACCTCGTACCACACTCACTGTTATGGCCCTGCGGAAGCGCCACCAGGTGAGGAGTATACAGAGGAACAGGTGACTGCAGACACTCTAGGTCTAGCATACTCTCATCGTACCATGACTATTTCTATTGATTCCTCATTACCCTTTAGCACCTGTCGCATTAAGTCGAACCCCGGGAAGCCCAGGATTGCATCCAGACTTGCGTTCTCCCAAACCCGGGAGTGCAGGTTCAACCGCGAGCAGCAATTCCGTCCCAGGGATCTCTACTCCAGATGAAACGTCGAGAATCACTGTTCTCAGGCGATTGTTGAGGCTCATCGCTTGCCTGTGAATGCGGAATTCCTTTCATTGTGTTTCAGGATACCTGTACATTTCCATTATCTGTAGAGCCCATGTCTATACTTTAATGTGTAACAAAAGGCCCGTAAGAGATATTTAATTCCTTACAAATACGGCAAGAACACCTGCACGGTGTCTCCGACCTGGGATCTGGAGGGCTGCGTCCAGTGCCCAAAGCGTTTACAGACGCTCGACCGACTTTCCGGGAACAAGAAAAAGCCGATCCAGAGGATGGTCGAGACACGGTCATGCAAACACACTTGACTGCAAGGCGCGTCGCTTGGTCAATACCACCAGAATGTACTCACCCAACTTGCACCGTCGTCCGTTTTACGGCAAGGAGTGAAAGAGCTAGAAACGAAAGCTCATGAACAAAAATCTGAATGGTTTTTGACCTGTTGCATTGAATAGTCAAGGAGTCTTGATACATATTGTGATTAAATTCTGCTGTCTGGCTTTTGGGTGAAGCCCATAAGCTCGACATCGAAAGCGCGAGGACAGTTGGTGGGGATATAGTTCCGGGCTTACGTTCACCTGTAGCCATCCTAAGTTGCATTTCAGAAAGCGAACAAAGCCACGGGAGTGTTCGCGCGTTGTATCTTTGCGGGGCGGGGATGGTGAACAGTTTTGTTGATATACCCTGGATACCTTCGTCTCATCTGTGAGCTACCTGGCTAACACTGACGACATCACAGGTAGTGATCTTTTCTGGGTGAGCGAACTTTCGAGGACAAACAAGTCAAAGGTCCGCGGTCATGGCTGGTTGTTGAGTTGCTGTTGAGTCACCATAGGTAGTACACGCCGACGCTTCAGCGAATTATTTGGGGGGNAGAGGAGGTGTCCGGATACTCTCTGGCTGAGTATTATATTTTCCGACGGCGCGGGTAGCGAAGGGCGGCAAGAAGGCGGGCGGCACCCCAGCTTCTGATCTACCGTACCTAGTTACGATAGCGGCACAAAGGTGGCCCAACTTTTTCATCGAATACTTCACGATTGCCAATCTGCCCGAATCTGCCATGGGTAAAAAAGCCTTCTATGGCCTATAAACCAGACTGCTCTACTATCTGTTTGGCCTGGACGGCCGTTCGACACTGGACCTCACGTTGACGCCTCTCGAGACGGTGTCATTGGTATGTTCACAGTAGAACTTAAAAGCACTCTGTATTCGTTCTCTGAGCTGTCAAATGCCCGTCTGCCTTGAAGTAGACGGCATGCGAAAATAGGTTGATGATCGAGGCAGCTAATTAACTGTCTCTCTGCCATCAGCGCCTCCGGTGCACAAGTTTGCTCCTACGAGTACAACATAGCTACCGATGCCGTGGTCCCAGCCGCCATACGTGCCGACCCAGTCTAAATTTTCCTTAGCGACCTTGTTCCGGCCGAGAGATGGACCTATGACCTGCCAGATACAGACATGCCCCGCGTCCAAAAAGTCGTCAAGGATTTCAAGGATATCTATCCAACTGCGGTCCGAATGCGTATAGCTCACTCGAGCCTGTAACTCATTAGCCGGTTTCCCTTGCTTGTATTTTGCTTGTAGGCGGATATTCATCATTGTTTCGCGTTCTGTAATGCTATCTTCTGCTTCCTACAGCCTGGCTTGCTTCCAGTACTCAGTTTTCTCTCAGTCAAGAAGTGGCAGCAGTCACAGTGACCGCTGGATTGAGGACTCTCTGAACGAACTGGGCATGAGGACGCCTAGGGCAGTCAATTCAATATCCACAAACCGTGATATTGGCAAGATGGAATGGGAATATGTACTATATTCCGTATGTGCCCAGACTCCAAATTAAGCTCAACAGAAACGGATAGTAAGGGGAGTGGGACCCAAGTCAATTAATTTGAGATTCTTGCTTCCACGACAGAACCTCTGGTCTTGTCCTGCCGTACTTCATTTCGGAACGTCACGGTTTGCTTCCTCGTCCCTAATTTATCGTTTTGAACATGTGTAGCACGTCGTTGTAACTTTCGGATGCGTCGGGAAGCCTGTGACTTCTTATATTCTTCCGCTGTGTAAGCATTATGTTACTCTCTGATAATCCGAACAACTGTAGGTAGGTAGAGCGCCTTGACTGTACAATGATTATTAATCCAACTTCGGGATTTGAGTTCCAGTGCGCCAAGCGAGAATGTACTGAGTCAGGAGAGAGAAATAGTATCACAAAGATGTCGGCGAGCCCAAAGTTCTTATTCCCGTAAAGACACGTTATTCACCTCACGGACGTCGACCTGCCGTGGTTCGCCACAGATCGTCGGGCGCGGCACCGACACGCGGCGACAGCTGCCGCCATGCAGGCGGGTGGCGCCGAGCGCCGTGGCGGCTGATGCATGATGTCACCCGTAGCCGATCGCTTGCCGGTTTAGGAACCCACCGGGCGCCCACACTCCCCCGACCCATCCTTGGCTCGGACCATTATAACGAAGGTTTTGTGGTTGTAAATGAAGGTCGTTGAAATTATTACATGTATTGGAATTCATGGATGGCGTCATTAGACTGAAAATTATTCCTGTGACTCATTAATGGCTCAATTTGCTTTGTGGTGACTGTGACACTGCGCCCATATAATGAGCTTTGCTATGATTTCTCATTTCATGGCAATTGCTCATGCCATCAATGATATAGATGAAATATGAGGTCAGTGACCTTACATCTAACTGCTGGAGATATAGTATCGTCAGATAGTCCAACCGTCGGATCGTCATAGCAATGTTTGCTGGGCATTGCACATGAATGTTATTTCCCTTTGATGACTCCCGAAGTGCCATCGAAGTTACTGCGTTTCGGGAGTCATAGTAGTATATATCGCAAAGGCAGTGACTTTATACTCCCAAGCCATCGTCGGGAAGACCGTGCCCTTGTTGAATCCGTGGTGAACGGTCGGAAAATTTATTGCTCTTACGACGTCCTCAGTATTACTGGCAGCATTACCCTGGGTGATTGGTCTACCGTATTTCCGTAGAGTCAAGTGTCAAACGGCGATAAATTCTACTATGCGGATGTTCTCTTTGCTCCTATTCCGCTGTGGACACTCGAATCCTGAATTAAGGTTTACCAACAGCAGACGGAGATAGTATCCCAGCACGTGTGGTAAACCTCATCCACGACGCGTGTATGAATTCGGTCGGTTACACAGCCTTCATCGACCTCACTACACCGA
Source organism: Candolleomyces eurysporus (assembly GCA_027579435.1). Classification (NCBI taxonomy): domain Eukaryota; kingdom Fungi; phylum Basidiomycota; class Agaricomycetes; order Agaricales; family Psathyrellaceae; genus Candolleomyces; species Candolleomyces eurysporus. Next base: position 53,119 of record JANBPK010001499.1, read on the forward strand.
CATTAGCTCTACTACCACTCAACGACTCTAGAGACTCTAGCTCACAAGCCTGGATTGAGCGCCGTCGCTAAAGTGAATTTATGGGGCCGGCCGGGGCCGCCCCCGATACATCTAGTATCATGATCATCTATCTCTCTCTGGACCCATATACATCCGATTTGTGATTCGTGACGATATACCCCGTCCCCACCCATTCCCCCGTTCATAAACACTTATCGAGAAACCTATCATCGGTATCAGAGTAGTCTCATAGGCTCTTCGCCCGTCTCGTCTGATCACAAGAGTGACAGAACCACCTAAACTGACCTGGCACGCAATACATTCGAAGACGCCGTTCTCCGTAGCACACCTATCAAGAGCACTGCAATGAGACAAATTCTTCTCCAAGATTAAGCTTAACAAGGACAGCCTGTTGGGTTCTACTAGCCCGATAAGGACCCGTTTTTACCCATGCTCTCTGATCATGTGGTACACGACAGGATAGAAAATAGCAAAAGGTAGACTAGACTACCCTGATGGACCCTAATCCGTACCATACAGTGGGGTAGTACTGCAGGCTGGGGGGGGGACCCTTGGATTCTGAGACGATCTCTTCTACGGGCGTTTTTGGGGGCACGACTCAGCCGTGCGGCGCCATTGTCGGAGTCATACTACACTCTATGTACCCACACCACTGGTCGTCTAGAACGAGTATGGTAATGGGGCAGCCAGGTAAGTATATGTTTTCATACATACACGCCCACCCGGCTGAACGATCGAAGGCTGGCCCCAGTGTTTCCGGCGGAGGTTATAGACAACGTGGCTCGGAAATTTCAATTAATAGGTGAACGAGGGAGGGTCTGTACTGCACAGGTGAACGGTGTCTCCCGCTTTAGGGTCTAACACCACACTTCTGGCTATATTGAACATGGTCAGGAATGGTGGGGCGGCTCTTCGTGACTCAGGTGAAATGGAATGTTGGTAGCCGCTCCGGGCTTTGATAAGCGTTGACAGAGCGCAGTAACGGAGCAGCAGACAGCAGTGGCACTGGCACGTTGGGGGACTGTGCTTTCCGAGGAGCCACACGCAGCGTGACTTGCGTAACAAGACAATCCGAAGGTCTGGTCATTTCACATCGAGTCTGGCGCCATTAATGTAAACTTTACACGTTCTCTTGACACGAGGACTACTTGCCGCGGGGAGGAAATTGGGGATGTTGTATGCAATGTTCGAGGAGTCTGCTACCTGATGGCCATCTCCGACTCCCTTGATCGATTGATCCTGGCTCTGGAACCTCACGTACGAGGCTCTAGACGAAATAGATTTCGCGCAGTTAGGAGGGGACAGCAGGTATTTAATTGAAAGGCTCGAGTCCCATCGAGTTTCGGACCCTAAAAACCGATTTGGGTCGGTCGCAAAGTTACACCTGTCTAGTTAAGCTCAGAGGCTTCGTGGCTAAGCGCTATCCTCGTGCACGTCGACTGAAAATGGACCTCATTTTTTTTCAACCGACCCTTGATATTCGACGGGCCCGGGATCATTGCCAACATTCAATATGAAGGACAGGCCGCATATCCTAGTACGTTATGACCGCTCGAAACGAGCGCCTATCTCCCTATTCAACACACGGCTATAAATTCTTTTGACTGAGATCACGAGCGGGGTTGAGGGGATTCTTGGGAAAACTTAATCTGGCAAGACGAAAGACATGATGGAGCTGGTTCCTGCGCTCGCGGCGGGACGCCTGAACCTACACGCAAGCATTCTTCCACTAACCGCCATATAATAGGGTGGTACTCCACTATATTTGCCTCTGAGCTGCGATATGTATATCGTCTTTGAGACCCGATTCGCTGGATTTCAAAAACCGCTTGGAGATGCAAGCGAAGGAAAGAGCCGAAACAAAAGGCGCCTTTATGTAACGCCACATCACAAGGGAACAACCAATGAAACGGTGCGCCTTCGTATTGGATCGGTCACGGTAAGCGGTGACTGACCCTCAGAAGAGTGGAATAGACCGAAACGATGTTTCTTCACCCGTCTCCTCTCCACAGAGAAATGGGGAGGCTGCAGGGTCGATTTTGGTTACCGCGGAATGGGCGGCGAGAATTTCGGCCAGAAATTAAAAAANCAGCAAGCTAATTCGGAGCATGGTAAGGACAAAGTGGTCCGATAGGAGGCATCAAAACCAGGCATTAAGCGACCCTGCGGCTGCCGCATGCCTCGGCGGCCAGGCAAGCCCCACTGCTGCGACTTGGTCGAGAGAAGCGTCGATCCACTGGCAATTAGGAAGCATCTGTCACCTTTGTGCGTGTGGTAGATTGAAGCGGCACTTCGCTACCAGACGATCAACCGTTTAGTCAGGGAGAGATGCGCCAACCTTCAGTTCCGAAGTACCGTTTACACCTGGTACCGAGTGATCTCGTCACCCTGCCATAAATAACTCGTCCAAAATGTACACCGGGTTTCAATAGAGTAAGTACGCTGATTGTGACTTGGAATTCTGAAGTAACAATCATGATGGGGAATTGTATTCTGAGGGTGGTGAGAATGGAAGTCTACTCGTGCATATAGCTCATGCCCCAGCAATTGTTCGAGGACGAAGACGAGCCTTTGTCTTGGGGAGTACAATGAACGAGGTATAAAAAGGGACGCGGTGTCAAAATATACAATGAAAGCCACGAGAAGGGTGTGACAGTGATAAGTACCGAGTCGTCAGGTGAAGAGAGAGCCTTGAACTGCAAGTGGCCGTTCGATTCTCCGGTTTTTACTGCTTGGAGGCAGCGTGAGATAGATTTTACCTTCCAGGTACAGCGCCTCTCGTTTTGAATGAAAAGTGGGAGAAGGTATGGAAGGGGCGGGAAATTACGCCCAGAGGAGAGCTTCTGCAAACAAATGCCGTGAGTGATAGATACCGCCTGCTGTTCGCGGGGTTCCCCGGAAGCGCCGAAAGAATGCATTCGACTCATATGCGGGCCGGGGGAGTCAGAGGAGTGTCTCCGTCGCGAGCCAGCGGTGCCAGTGATTGGACAATGGGCACAGCAATGGCGGGCAGAGGCGGGGGAGGACAAGCCCGGCCGGGGAGAAGACGGTGGGTCCGGAAGGAGATAGATCTGGCGATTGGCGATTCGATTCGATTTGTATGGTTGAGGAAAAACTGGAAGGTTCCTGATTGCACGTGCTGCGCGAGTGCTGCTGTGGTGTTTGTTGATGAGTCCTCTTCTGCCGCTGCCGTAAAAGGCCAACAAGCCACAATTACTCCCTACCACGACCTTGCTCCACTGCGAGTCCCCACTTATATTCCCCTCCTCCACGACCGCCCCATGGCCATCTCGCATCCCTATATTTCATCCATGCCCCCCCGGAAACGTGTTCGACGGACGGCCACAGCAGTCATGGCGGGCCACTTCGACCCCCTCCCCCCGCGAGACGTGTTGACGAGCCTGCTCAACGGCGTCGTGCCGTACAAAGCAGTGGAGATGGACGCAGAGGAGAAGAGGCAGAGGAAGAAGGAGCGGAAGGAGGCAAAGAGGGCTGCGAAGGCACTGGCAGCGGCGGCAGCAGGGAGTAGCAGCAGCGCGCCGCCAAACGGACTCGCCCCTACCAACACCACGTCGACCGTGTCGGCAGCCACAACACGAATTACCATCAAGTCCTCCTTCTGGAAGTCGAAAGGCACGGTAGAGCCCAAGGCTCGCCCGAGATTATGATTGCGTCGACGCAGAGAT